>PNEQ01119046.1:0-32696 GCA_003012365.1 Medauroidea extradentata
GGGGGCACTTTCCTACCAATGGATGGTCGTTTTCTGGGTCCGAGGCACATATTGCGTCCACTCGACGTCGCGGGGGCGGCATCTAGGCGCCGCTACCTCGTCGCGCACGTGGGCGGGTGCGTTCCAATATGCACAAGCCGCCAGGCTTGATGCGCACGACGGGCTCAGATCAGGGGAGGTCAGGGACGACCCGCGTCAATGTTATACAGCTTCCTGTGAAATATATAATGCCTCGCAGTGAAATATATAATGCCTCGCAGTGTTGATTTAGTGGAGAAACTATAAATTAAGTAAAATTGTTATGTGCTACCCCAGGTTTCCTTTGTAAGTGTAACTTGTTATTGTTTTAAGTATTTGTGCGGCTCCTGCCATGTAAAAACAGGCCGGTGCTGGGTTGAAGGCTTCCAGACGAGCTTAAGCAGCATGACAGGCGGTGATGTCGCCCCTCGTCAGCACTGACAGAGGACACCAAAGTGGTGCCAAATCTCACCAGGCGTCTTCAGAGGGTGTGTGGGACTTATAAATAATGTTTGAGTAAAAATAGCTTAATGTATCCCTACAATTAACTTAATTACCAGCTAATTAATATCTATTAGCTGCACAGGCACTAGGACGAGACGCGGGTCAGTGCATTTCATGTTCCGGACCACGAGCAAGTTTAGAAAACCACGAGAAGGTCGCGGGGTAGAAGCCTTGCGAGTGGCCGGAGCTCCGGCCAATCACAGCGCTTGCTGGCGTATGCGCTAGAAGCGATTTTGGTCGCTTATAGCGCTGATTTTCTTCAGGATCATAATCTAAAAGGCTGACGATTAATGGATTTTGGTTATTATGGTCAGCAGCATAAAATTGCTCTGCCATTTTGCAAAAAAAAAAAATGTCTTGCAGCAGTTTTTGTTTAAGCTCTACATGCAAGTATCTTATAGGAGTGTACCTAGGTGCATCTGCTGCTATTCTAAGACATTTATTTTGCAACACTTGCAAAGTACAAGTGTGCGATTTCACGCAATAAGCCCACGCAAGAGCTGCTTAGGTTAAATTGGGGCAGATAATGGTATTATAAATTGAAAGTCCGTTTTTCAGCTTAAGGCTGGAGTTACGATTGGATTTGTCATTGGATAAAGTGCCGACATGCGAGTATAAGCAAGGTTTCTCTTGCTCTTTACATGACATCGCCATGTCAGCATGTTATTCAATATAGCTCCTAAATATTTAACTTCTGTTTTATAAGGAATTTCCTCGTTAAACATTGAGAGGTGGGGGAGATTGGCAGGGATGCGACGGCCTGACACGCACGGTCGTCATAGGGTTTGTCGGAGCTGAGATTCTGAGAGTTAGGATGGGCGCCAGCTGGCCAATTCCGGTTATTCTCCGACCAGCACAAGACTCTTGAAATGTCAGGGTCGGAGTCATCAGCCGGGTTGTACCCTGTGTGCCGCTGTCTGGAGAGAATGGTTGTTGGAACCTATTATGGGCTGGTCCACACCACAACACTTAATGAAAGAGTGGGCCGCTACCATCGAAATGGAGCGAGCACCAAGATAGGACAGTGGGCCGCTACCTTATTAAAGGGGCGAGCAGCATGATGGAACAGTGGGCCGCTACTTCCAAGGAGGAGCAGGCTCCAGGAAGACGAAAGAAGGGAAGTGAAGGAATTAACTCAAGCAAAGAGTTTCAGTATCGGGCGACACAAAATGGTGGAAGACAAGGACAATAAGGGCTTTGAGGGAAACGCCGGACGGCGTCAGGCATGTATACACCACTGCTTCGCATTTGCTTACATTAATTTTAATTCGCCACAGGCGGAAATAATTCTCTATCTTAGGGAGCATTTCCTGGGCGCGCCGGGTTGCGATCTCGGCATTTCGGAGATCGCGTGCATATAAATATATCGTCAGCATATACACCTAGGTTCATGTTCCAATTTAGGGGTGGAGGAGGGAGCTGCGGAATGTCGTTGATTTATAAATTATAAAGTACTGGGCCTAATATGCTGCCTTGAGGAGCTCCTGCCCTAATTACTTTCAATTCTGAGGTCGCTCCGTCAATGGTTACAGCAAAAAAGCATCTTAAGTAGGAAGCAATAAGTGTCGGGGAAATTATTTTCATACATTTTATACAGTAGTCCAGCATAAAACACCCTGTCAAATGCTTTCTCTACATCAATAAAGACTGCTACTGAATAGTGGCGCCAGTTAAATGTCGTAGTTATGTGCTCAGTTAGTCTAACTTGACGTAGCCTGGGATCACAGGAAAGACTGATTGTGTAAGAGTTCCTAGGCGAGTGGAAAACTATGAAAATGGGCGTCAGCTAGTCAGATGGCTCGGAATAACACGAGACACTTAACTAAAAAATTAGATAAAAAATATGGGTCTTGAGGCAGCGGCGAGTACCCGTCCGTAATGGCCTGTCGGTGAGGTGATTAGGTGAATGGTGATGGCAGTGTTTTAGCATCCTGCAGAAGGCACTGTCAGGCATGGTTTCATTACACTCACAAATCCCACGCATGTGGGTGCTCACCTGGTAGTATACCTCATTAAAGTGAAAATAGCATCATAAATGTTAATGTACATAAACAATCATGCCGGATGTTGACGGATTTAAGTGTCACCCTAACACACCCCCATGATGCGGGGAACATAAGAAATCACAAAACAGAATTCGTGGAATAATACAGTGTTTATTCGACACACAGAAGCTGAATATGAATCCTGCAACTAAAGCGGACACAGGCTTATAGCCGTCTGCTAGCTAACACTGAAACTTTGGTGCGCAGTAGCAAAGAAATCGAAGATGCTTAAACTGTAGGGGGGCGGAGTCTTCCACACGAACGGGATATCCTGTGGGCACAAGCAAAAAGAAAGTATTTAAGTTTAACGTTATACTATGGAAAATTACCTGAATGACTGATGCAAAAGATTGAGTTCCCCCGAGATCGCGACTCTCCCGACCCGCACATCCGTTCTCAAGGCCCGCTGGAAGAAGACTGTATTCTCGACCTGCTTCCGCTCAGCACGTGAGCTGACCGGAAGTCGGGGGAGGGAATTCGAAATCCCCTAAGTAAAGGACGAAATGGTCACAATGATAAACATGTGTCGTACAAGGCACTTTTACATGGCATTGAAATGGTTGTATCGGATTCCTGCTGAAAATAAAACATATGACACACTTGTAAAAATAATGATTAATTAAAACTTGCATGTTCGTGCGGAGCACATTAAAGTCTGACAAATAGGGAAGCTCATGCTAAGAACTTGCTGGTGATGAAAAACACATAACTACTTTATTTCTTTTATTGTTACATGTCTCAACGCTAATTTGCTCTTTGCGCCTAGAGTTTTATGTGGGCATGGCTTTCGTTGTTAGGTTTGCCACACTGGTGGCGCGTCTCTGCACTTTACGTTTGGAGGTCACACTTTGTGGCACTGGGCTACACTAGTTCACCCCGTGGTAGCGCTGTCATGTAAGTTTGTAAGCATTATAGTTCCTAACCTACCTCAGACTGGCGACTCATAAAGGGGCTGACCCATGCCCTGCTGACGTCAAACTAGCTGATGAACTGTAGATTTCCTATTTTGTAAAGCCAAATTTCTCATTAGGAAAAGTATTCTCGTTTTTAATGTGACTACAGAGACGGCACAGCAGAACACTTTCATGCACTTTTGAGAGCTTACTTAAAAGGCTTATGGGGCGGTAATTTGAAGCAAGGTCTGATCCTTGGCAGACTTAGGGAAAACAATTACATTGGCACATTTCCAGGGCTTGGGGAAGTGCGAAAGTGTCATGCTTGCATTTATGCACTTAGCTAGTGCCTCTAGTGAGGATTCTGGTAGCTGATTAAGCACTATAGCTTGCAGGGTATCGAACCCAGTTACTTTGCAGGGCTTTGTACATTTAATTATTCTTTTTACCTCGTCGGCATGCGTAAATTCTGGTTCGTCAGCTGAAGGCTGGCGAAGTCGTTGTTGGAGCTTCCTATATATGCGAACCACATGTGCTGGGTCGCAGGGTTGGGCATTCGGTATAAAAACCGTCTCTAAATGATTTGCTTCAGCCTCAGCTTTTTGCTGGGGCGTGTAGACAGTACCTGCTGGGCCTTGAAGAGGCGGGATTGGGTTGCGCTTATTTGTAAGTGCCTTAGTTAAGTGCCAAAGACTGTTGTCTTTAATAGAGAGGTGGGATAATTTATTATTCCACTGGTATGTTTGCCAGTAGTTAGTTTCTAAGCTAATTAGCTCTCTAAGTGATTTTATTTGTGTTCTGAGTTACCCAGTTCTACCTCGCGAGTAGGGCATGTGCAGGCTATTTTCTGAGTAATTAACTGCCGAATATTATCAGGCAGTGAATCACTGTGGGATTTGTTTTTTTTTTTTTTTCGGGGATAAATTGGTTAATCTCTGTTTGAATTAGCTCTGTGATGTGCTCTGTCGCCTAGTCTAATTCGCCGGGGCTGCTAACAGTATCTGGCAGATTAAGTTCCTCTTCCAGGTACACTTGAAAGGCTTCCCAGTTCGCGTGTTTATAGTCTTTAATTTTCCACATTGGCCTTTCATATGTTTGTAGTTTATCAAAAATTAAGGGGCCAGAGTAATTGTCCGAGGCCAATTCAAGTATTACGTCTAGTGTAAAGGTCATATTAAAGCCTTTACATATTGCAAAGTCTAAAATATCAGGTTGGTGATTTATTTGTATAGGCTCAAATGTGGGTTAATCGTGTGCGTAAATAAAGAATTGTGCCTAGTTTGGTAGTTAAATAAAGTACAGTAGTTACATTGGCTGTGCGCGCCCTGCAGCCCCAGGTGGCATGTTTTGCATTCAGGTCGCCGACAGCCAATAGAGTGTGGGACATGTTTGATAATTCACTTAAATCCGCGCGTGTAGTTTGGGGCCAGGTGGACAATAAACTGAATACAGTGAAAATTGCTGGCCGCCTAGCTTTAAATTAATAACCATGGTTTCAGATGTATTAAGTTGGACTATTTTGCTGCATGGCAGTTAATTGTATTTTTAATTAAAATTAAAACACTGCCTCCTGCATAATTTTTTCTGTCTCTCCTAAAGCAAGAGTAACCTGGGACAGAAAAACAATGTTGTGGGTGCAAGTGTGTTTAATTAATTGCCGCGATTTGTACTTGGTGGTGAGTTAAGTAATCTATCAGCTCCTGCTTCTTATTCCGGATCCCTGCTGCATTCCAGAACAAGATTTTTTCAAAGGAAGGGGGCCTGTTTGCAGGTCTGTTATCCTGCCTAGGGAGTGGCATTGGGTTGGCCCAGTTTCCTGGCCGACAAGGCAAAGCCCATCGTGGCCTGGCACTTGTCTTCAAGGGCGCTGCTCGGATCTAGGCAGATTGCGAGCAGTTGAAACAACTGTGTGCACACAAGTCGCAGTTGGAGGTCCTGTTAGACTTTGGGGCATTGGTCGAACTGTTGTTCAATTGACTTGAACATTGAGTGGGACACAGTAAGTGCACTCTGCATTGGGGTGACTTCCATACTGGCATCCTGATTTTTTTCCTAACCTACCCTAAACACTAAGTTATGTGTGAGGCCCGGGGAAGTAGCGGGACTAAGTGGGTCTCAGGGCTGAGCCCCATACGCCTACAAGGGGGAAGTTTCATGCAGAGGAGGCATGCATCGCGGCAGAGAGGGATTGGGTAGACATGGCCGCAATTGGGGCCATGTCTACCTCCCTAAGTGTACCTATAGCTAAGCCATAATTTAAGAAGAGAGAGGGAAAAACCGGCATAGTACCGTAAAAACCCTCTCGACAGAATAGGAGTGTCACCACTCAGCAGTTACATGCATTAAAAATAAAAATGGCACTGGAAAAGTAGGAAGGTCCAGGTTGTTAGTAGAGTTGTGAAGTAAGAGTATGGCTTTTACTGTATTTATTTTTTATTTTCCTTTTATTTTATTTTAGGGAGGGCGCTGGTTTTAACCAGGGCACTGTGGTTGAGCACAGTACCCTGGTGGAGGACGAGGTTTTAAAGGCGCCTCGTTCTCCCGTATCTCCAGTACATACCTGAATCACACTTAAAAGTACACAAATTAATACACTTAACTAGCTCACAGGCAAGCCTGGTAAACTAGCATTAAATTAAAATAAATAAACGACTCAAATAATACATTAAAATGACTAAAATATTACATTAGAATGACTAAAATATTACGTTTTGAGGGCTCGTGCTTAGCGCAGAAATATCTGTGCAAGCAGGTGCCCTCTGATTGGCTGTTAGTGATCTTGCCAGCCAATCACAGCTTCAGCCAATCACAAGCCTCCGCCATTCCGGACCGACAGAAAACACCACAGCCAACTTACAACTATCAATTTCTATAGTTTAAGCGTGTTAAATTGTGAGTGTATATCATAATAATAATTACCTAATTAAATAAAATATAGCAAAGTAATTTCAACAGCGGTGCTGCTACGTGAGCCATAGGCTGTACAGTGTATATTATGCCATATGCTGTGAAATACATAGTGCTTCGCAGTGTTGTTTTCGTGGAGAAAATCTTGATATAGTGAAATATATTACGTGTTACCCCAGGTTTCCCTTGTAAGTGTAACTTGTAATTGTTTTGTGTATTTGTGCGGCTCCTGCCATGCATTCTCAGAACGGTACTGGGGCTGAAGGCTTCCAGACGAGCCCAAGCAGCATGACAGGTGGTGATGTCAGCCCTCGTCAGCACATGCACAAAGCTCCAAAAGCGGGCCGTGCCAAACCTGGCCTAGAGAGGAGGTGTGTGGGTGACTTAAAATTAATACCTGATTGAAAATAGCGTACTTAATTTATTGGGGGCTAGTTTAGAAAACCGCGAGTAGGTCGCGGGGCAGGGGCCCTGCGAGTGGCCGGGACTCCGGCCAATCACAGCGCCCGCTGGTTCCGGACCGAGAAAAACTAGGAAGGCCTATGCGCTAGAAGCGATTTTCGTCGCTTATAACGCTGATTTTCTTCGGGATCATAATCCCCAAGGCTTGCAATTAATGGATTTTGATTATTATGGCTAGTAGCGTAAAATTGCTCTGCCATTTTACAGAAAACGTCTTGCAGCAGTTCTTGTTTCAGCTCTGCATGCAAGTATCTTATAGGTGTGTACCTAGGTGCATCTGCCGCAATTCTTAGGCATTTATTTTGCAACACTTGCAAAGTGCGGGTGTGCGATTTTGCGCAATAAGATCACGCTGGAACTGCGTAAGTTAAAATGGGGCGAATCATTGTATTATAAATTAATAGTCCGTTTATCAGCTTAAGGCCGGAGTTGCGATTTGTCATTGGATAAAGTGCCGACATGCGAGCATAAGCAAGGTTTTTCTTGCTCTCAACATGACTTCGCAATGTCAGCCTTTATCCAGTATTACGCCTAAATATTTAACTTCGTTTTTATATGGTATTTCTTCGTTAAATAGAGTGAGGCAGGGTAGATTGGCAGGAATGTGTCGGCGTGTGTAGACCACAGCTTCGCATTTGCCTACATTAATTTTAATTCGCCACATGCGGAAATAATTTTCTAGCTTATTGAACATTTCCTGGGCTCGCCGAGATGCGATCTCGGCACTTCTAGATCGCGTGTATATTACTGTATCGTCGGCAAACACACCTAGGTTCATGTTCCAATTAGGGGGCCGCGGAATATCGCTAGTATATAAATTGTAAAGTGCTGGGCCTAAAATGCTGCCCTAGGGTACTCCTGCTCTAATTTCTTTAAATTCTGAGGTCGCTCCGTCAATAGTTATGGCAAAAGAGCGCCTATCTAAGTAAGAGGCAATGAGTTCAATATAACAATCGGGGAAATTTCTCTCGTACATTTTAAAAAACTGTCCAGCATGAAACACCCTGTCAAATGCTTTCTTTCTCTACATCAAGAAAGACTGCTACTGAATATTGTCGCCAGTTAAAAGTTGTAGTTATGTGTTCAGTTAGTCTGACTAACTGATGAACAGTGGAATGCTTTTTTCTAAAGACAAATTGCTCATTAGGAAAAATATTCGCTTTTTGAATGTGAATATCGAGGCGGCGCAGCAGAACACATTCATGCACTTTTGAGAGCGTACTTAATAAGCTTATGGGACGGTAATTTTGTGGCAAGGTTTGATCCTTGCCAGGCTTTGGAAAAACAATTACGTTGGCACGTTTCCAGGGCGTGGGGAAGTGCGCAAGTGTCATACTTGCATGTATGCACCTAGCCAGAGCCTCTAGTGTAGACTCTGGCAGCTGCTTGAGAACTATAGCTTGTAGGGTGTCGAACTCAGGTGCTTTGCCGGGCTTCATACGTTTAATTATACGTTTTACCTCGTCGGCATGCGTAAATTCAGGTTCGTCAGCTGAAGGCTGGCGAAGTCGCACTCGGAGGTCCCTATATATGCGAGCCACATGTGCTGGGTCGCAGGGTTGGATGTTCGGTATAACAACCGAACAACAATTTTTCTGAGTGATTAGCTGCCTAATATTGGCTGGCAGCGAATCACTATGGGGCTTTGGGGTCTTTTCAGGGACAAATTGGCTAATACCTGTTTGAATTAGCTCTGTTATATAGTCAATCGCAGAGTCTAACTCGCCAGGTCTGCTAACAGGATCTGGCAGATTAATTTCCTCGTCCAGATACTCTTTAAAAGCTTCCCAGTTCGCATGTTTATAGTCTTTAATTTTTGTAATTGGCATTTCGTCAGTTTCCAATTGGTCAAAATTTAAGTGGACAGGGTAATGGTCCGAGGCCAATTCATGTTTTACTTCTAATGTAAAGGTCATATTAAGGCCTTTACATATTGCAAAATCTAAAATATCAGGCTGGTGATTTGCCTGTGTGGGTTCAAATGTTGGTTCATCGGGCGCATGAATTAAGTAGTTATGCCTAGTTTGATGATTAAATAATGTATTTCCATTGGCTGTCCGCGCCCTGCAGCCCCAGGTGGGGTGTTTTGCATTCAGGTCGCCGACAGCCAATAGAATGGGGATATGTTTATTAATTCATTTAAATCCACGCGCGTAAGTGTGCGGCCAGGAGGACAATAAATTGAATAGAGAGATACTAGCTGGCCGCCGAGTTTTAAATTAATTCCCACGGCTTCTAGTGTGTTTAATTGAGGCTGTTTTGCTACATGGCAGTTTAAAGTGTTTTTAATTAGAATTAAAACACCGCCTCCTACATTATTTTCTCTGTCCCTCCTAAAGCAAGAGTATCGTGGGACAGAGAAACGGTGTTGTGGGCGTAAATGTGTCTCATTAATTGCCGCAATTTGTACCTGGTGGCGAGTCAAGTAATCCATCAGCTCCTGCTTCTTGTTCCGGACGCCTGCTGCATTCCAGAACAAGATTTTGGAGATTGAGGGGGCCTGTTCTCAGGTCTTTGGTCTCGCCTAGGGGGAGGCATTGGGTTGGCCCATGCTCCTCACAGATAAGGCATACCTACTGTGGCTCTGCACTTATCCTCTAAGGGGCTATTGGGATCAAACCAAATGGTCAGTATGGTGCACAGTTGGGTGCAAAATTCGCCCACGAATGGGTCTTTTTGCGCTGCAGGGCTCTGATTTATTTTCTCCTTCAACAAGTCAAAGGAGAAAGAAGAGGGCAACACAGACGTGCTCTGTGCGGGTGTTGTGTCCATGCTGGTGGTTTGGGCCATTTCTGGGGGCCTTTTTAGTTTCGCTGTGGGCTTCCTTCTCCTGATTGGCCGGGTGCTCCGGCCTATCCTGGGCCGCCTGGGACTTGGGGGGGAGGGGCATGGCCTTAGCAGTCTGCTGCTGGGCATTCGTGAGGCGAGAGCCAGCAGTGTTTTTTTGCCCCTTTCCTCTGGGTATTTTGGGAAATGTTTCCCTTTTGTCCCTGCTGCATGGGGTGCTGCCCGCGAGGCCTATGGGGGTTTGCAAGTGCGGGGAACTCTACTTCTGAGTAGCCCTGCTTCTGGAAGGCATTATACTTGTTTTGGGTCACTACTGGGGCCTGGCACACATAGCCGGGCACAAAGTTTTGTGCCGGCGTACGTCCCTTGTGGTTCCCTGTGACTGTTGTCCAGCCATCAGGGCCAGACTGCGCCCAAGGGGCTCGGGGGGCTCGGTAGTTGATTTCTGGCTGGCTGGCTGCTTGCAGCGAGGCTTTGCTCTGCTGCTGGTGTTTTTTCCTTTCTACCAGGGGGAGAAAGCACCACTTCTCTGTTTTGAAGACCTTGCAGCCCCTGTAATTTGTGGCGTGTTTTCCTTGGCAACCCACGCATAATCGCTGCGACCTGTCATATTTATTTTCAAGGTCGCAGTTGACAGTCATGTGTCCCTTTCCACAGAGACGACATCGGGGAGGGGCGTGACACACCTTGCTTGAGTGCCCAAATCTTTGGCACCTGCTGCATTGCCCCCCCCCCCCCAATGCCTTCAGGGCGGTGGTACTCCTCGACCTTAATTATAAGGCAACACAGGGAGCGGAGATCGAATATTGTTTTCGATTTGTCGCAATTAGGGAGTTCCACCACGAACATGTTGAGGGGCTGCCTGTCTCGCATGGAGTACTTGGGCTCCACACTGATTGGATCGAAATCTAGTTCTTTGAGTTCATCTCGTATGAACGAAATTGACAGTGTTTTTTCAAGGCGCTTGATTGCGACCTTGATTGGCAGTTCGGAACGGGGGGTAAGGACGCTGAATCCTACACCTAGTTCTTCAAGAATGCGGACTGTTGTCCTATAGTCCTCTATAGACTGTGGCTGGTACTGTACTCCTTGAGGGGTCACCTTGTTCTTGGTTGGCTGCCTAAGTTCAAATTTTAGGAGACAGAGGACCATGCCATATGTGACATCCTTTGTGTGATACACCGATATTGGTCGTATCTCCGGCTTTTTCGTGGTTTGGTGGTTTTGGGCCTGCTGTGTGGATGGTCCGTTCTCGGAATCCATCTGATCTTGACTGGTTGCTGGGACAGTGTCGTCCTTTTTACGTTTTTTGGCGTCTGTCATGACTCCGGGATGGGCCCCCGAGGGGGTGGGGGGGTGTAAAAATACTCAAATTAGCAGCTAAGTACCCTAGGCTAGAAACTAAACCTAAAATAATAAGCTAGTGTAGATTGATGAAGTTATCTGGCGCTGTGAAAACAGCAGTAGACGGAAACCTTTCAAAATCCCTCGTTGCCAAGCACTTGCAAGCTTGCCTAATTAATTAAATAACTGGCTAAACTGGCTAGATGCCTACCCGGCCTGAAGCAATAGTTACCTCCCTGCACTGTGCACTTTCGTTGGCACGGTTAAGTATTAGGCACACAGACAGGGGACAGTAGACAGTAGCAGAAGGTCTGGCAGACAGGTGGGCAGCGAGCACGATGTGCATGCTACGGCAGCTGGAACAGAACTGTTCACTGGCATCCTGGGCCACTTCTGGAGTCTTTATAGGCTCGCTTTGAGCTGCTGCTTCCTGATTGGCCGGACGCTCCGGCCTATCCTGGAGCGGAGCATGGGGTGGGGGGAAACTGCTAGGCAGTCTGCTTTGCTTGCTCGAGGCGAGCACTAACAGGCTTTTTGCTGGTTTTTGGCGAGGTTTTCTGGGACATTTCCCCCTTTTGCTCAGTTTGAGCAGGGGGCTGTCTATGTAGCCTGTGGAGGTTTGCCAGGTCTGGAAATTCCACCTCTGAGAAGCCCTGATCCGCATAAAAGGCATTGTACCAGTTAATCGTGGTAACAGGTACATGTTGTACATATCCATGGACGAAATTTTACGCCGGTGTGCGGACGTGTTCACTTCTACCCACAGTGGTCCAGCCATCTTGGATTGTTTGTGTCCAAGGGGCACGGAGGGCTCTGCAGCTTTTGGGGGTTGGCTCTTTCGCCTCTCATCTTTGGGCAAGAAGCGCCACTTCTCAGCTTTGTAGGCCTCAGAGCCCCTATGATTTGCTGCATGTTTGCCTTGGCAGCTTACACAAAATATGGAGGACCTGTCGTTCTTGTTCTCTAGGTCACAGACAGTCGTCTTGTGACCTTTGCCGCACAGGCGACACCTAGAAGGAGCATGGCACACCTTGCTTGAGTGGCCGAATAGTTGGCAGTTGCTGCACTGTGAAGGGGGGCATCTTGGCGATGGTAATCCTCCACCTTGACTGCCAACCCACATAGGGAGTGAAGGTCGAAAATGACTTTGGATGCCTCAGTATTTGGCAGTTCCACAATAAACATATGGAGGTGCTGCCTATCTCGGGTGGAGAGTTTGGGCTCCATGTTTATTGCATCAAAGCCTTGCTCGTGTAGCTCGTCTCGTGTCCACGAGATCGGGAAAGTTCTCTCTAGGCACTTTATGGCTACCTTGAGAGGCAGCTCAAGGCGTGGGGTGAGCATGTTGAATGGCACGCTGACTGATTCCAGTACCTGTATAGCCAGACGATAAACTGCTATGGTCTGGGTCAGGACTGCACTCCTTGCGAGACTAGGCGGTTTTTTTGCAGGCGCGCTAAGCTGGTTCTTGAACAGCTTAAGGACCATCTCGTATGTACAGTCTTTTGTATGACAGACTGTAATAGGGCGGAGAGCAGGCTTTGGGGCCTGAGTGTCAGGGTCCTGTTGTCCCTGTAGGCAGGATCCGCTCTGGAAATCCATTTTTGCGCTGTTGTCGGGGACTAAGTCGTCCTTTTTTACACTTTTTGGCATCTGCCATGATACCATGGTGGCCTCCGAGAGGTGGAGGGTGTACACCTACTCAAGATTATGTTATGTCTAAATACCCTAGGCTAAATACTAAACCTAAAATTAAAAGCTACAGTAGAATGAAGAAGCTGTCTGTTGCTGTGAAAACAGCAGCAGACAGGAAACCTTTCAGATATCCTGCTGTCTCAAGCACTTGTTAGCTTGCCTAAATAAAATTTTAATATACTAGCTAGCTAACCTGCCTAGGTGACTTGTGGCAATAGTTACCTGTCCACACAGTGTGTCTTCATTGGCACGGTTATGTATCCAATACACAGATGGACGACTGCTGCTGAAGGTCTCGTAGATGGGCAACGATGTGCACACCACGGCTGCTTGAATGGAACTCTCAGAACCTTTTATTACCGTGCAGCGTCGCTCACGGGATGGGCATATGTTCAAGCCCACTTCAGTCACCACCATTGTGATTGTGTGTATGGCTATACAGTGATTTTTAAAAAATAACCACTTCAGTAATGTCATCGTACTGCGGGAGCCCAAACACCAACACACCACAAGACCGTGCACCAGGGGCCCGCTCCCCGGTACGCGCAATGGCACCGACGTACATTAGCCGCCCACGAGGGCAGTGCAGTTGTTATACGGGTCAAAGTTACCCGGCGAGTGGAATCCATCCCGCAGTGCGTCAGAGTAGTTTTCAGCACCCCCCACATGCCCACACCGCTACATCTATGAGTGGTCACCCAGCAGTGACGTCACAAAAGGCTAGACACGGACCGATTGAGTGTCTGAATAGTAAATAAGAACAGTAGTAAAAGGACTATGCATGTATTGAAAACATAGTAATATTTCTATGTGAATTGTAGTGTATGTCTTGCTGTGTTGTAAGAGTGTGGGTTCTGAGCATTAATTGTTATGTAGTGTGTAACCCCCGGTTTTCCGGTGGCAATGACAGGCAACCTCCAGACGTAGTACAGTGAGGACATGTGTGAGGCGTGCTCTTTCCCGCAGGGCTGAACTGCAACCTTGTATCAACTGACATCGATAGTGCTGTAAGTCTTTTATTTAATTTAACCGGATCAATTTTTAATTAATGGTTTCACGCCCCCGCAGGGAGTATAATAGTAACGTACGGAGTTGTGCAAGTGTTTTATTCTGCGATTCCCGCCACGTGGGCCAGACACATTAACTTACCATTTAAGGGACGGGCCTTCTCCCGCAACTAACGTAGAAGTAGAACAGTGCTAGTAATGTTGAACGCTGCCGCCTAGCGCGAACACGAGAGCCACGTGCATGCAGAGAGACTTGCGCCTATTCATCACGCACTCCTACCGGAGCGAGCCACTCCACCCTTGTAGCTCCCTGTTAGGGTATCCTAGACTGCTCAGCAACCGTGTGTGTAATAATCCTACTAAAATGTACTAGCATAATAAATCAGTTACGCCAACCTGATGCACCGAGAGTCGCCTACATCATTTTCAGTAGTATCCTATGTCCTACCCCGCTAACATCTCAGAGAGCCAACAGAGTAAGTAATAGATCCAGCTATAACCTTCACCATCTCCCTCCCTCTTCCATCGCTGTCTCGTCTAGGGACCGCCACGGACGTCACACGCCCTGACTCAAGCTCTACCGACCTGGGCCGGTTCATGTCCAGGTGGCGCCCATACACCACGCACTCCTAGACAGGCACACGGCGACAGTAAGTACGTGTTATTTATTGGCTAGCCGCTTCATGGCCATAATGTTACAGATCCTGATAACCCACCAATTCCCTAGTGTGTTGTATTGTGTGAGTGGGAGTCCAGTAGACCGATATCCCTGGCGAGCATCTTGTATGTTCACCGATGTGTGGGGAATGATTAATGAGTCCCAATGAGTCCTCTGTGAGAGGCGATCTGCCACACCTGGCAAAAGTTATCAAAGAGTAAATTAAGGAGATGCTTGCAGATGGAGTCTTTGAGCCAGCCAACAGCCGACATAACTCGCAAATTACACTTGCGCCTGAGAGGAATGGAACATTACGTTTCTGTGTTGATCTGAGAAGTGTGAATCTTGCAAAGGAAAATGTAGCACAGCCGTACATCAGTATAAAGACTGCACTAGCAACCATTGGCAGTGCCAAAGTGTTTTTCTCCCTAGACTTGCGAAGTGGTTACTGGAAAGTACTGGTACGGCAGAACGACTGGAAGAAAACCGCCTTCACAGCCCCTGACGGCAGTCAGTATCAATTTCGTGCTATGCCTTCGGCCTGAAGGGAGCACCAGCCACATTCCAAACGATGATGGTACAGGTGTTAAGTGGCCTATCAGGAGATTTTACTCTAGCGTACCTTGACCATGTGCTGACATGGTCGAATACATGGGAGGAATATCTGATCTACCTGTCGCATGTCCTGGAGAGGCTGGCCATCAATGGGCTGACATGCGCGGTACCCAAGTGACATACATGGAAGGTGGACATTTACTTTCTGGGTCACGTGGATGAGCGAGAGGGGGATCGAACCCAACGCCGAACATCTGTGACTCGTCGAGGAGTGCCAGCTGTCAGCTACGAGCAAACAGCTGCATATATTTTTTGGCCTAATTAACTGGCTCCGCCAGCACATTGCGGACTTCGCGACCATAACAGCCCCACTGACCGCACTGCTCTCACCTCAGAAATGGTACCCCTAGACAGCGGAAGCAGACAAGGCGTTCCGCGACATAAAAGCAGAATTCATCCGGTGTGAAACTCTGGCCAACTATGACTGTCAGCGCCCACTGTATTTCCAGACCGATGCCAGTCAAGAAGGAATCGGTGCGGTGCTGTACCAGTACGGCGGTAAGGGAGAGCGACGGGTCATAAATTATGCGAGCATCAAGTTCGGACCTGCGGAATGACGGTACCACGTGAATGACAAAGAGCATTTGGCAGTCGCTTGTGCAACAAAATAGTGCCGAGCATACTTAGGGTATCGGAGATTCTCCCTATGCACAGATAACAGATGTCTTGTGTGTCTACATTCTATGCGCGAGCCACATAGCAAACTCGTCAGGTGGTTGCTAGCACAGCAGGAGTACGACTTTGTGGTAGAACACTTCGCAGGGAACGATAACCAGCTGGCCGACACATTATCACTTGTGCTGTACGCTGACATCATTGTACGTGACGAGACCGAGTGGGAATACATCCTGCCACCCAATGGTGGACAGTTCACTGGTATAAAGTGGAGTGATGCACGCAAGAGATGGGGCGACCAGCACCACATGAGGGCAGTGTACCACCCATGTGCCAACCCCATGGGTGTCAGAACCAGGACCTGAATCGCTGCTCCGATTCTGTGTGGGGAAGAACCATGCGACGTGGGTGGATCATTTGCAGGCCGCCCTATTTACATTCCAGTGTTGGTTGAACGCCACGATGGGCCAGTCAACTGCAGCAGCCATGCTGGGGCACAACTTCAAGCTACCATGCTAATACCACTGTGTCTATGCCAACGAGGTAGGGGCCGAGGACCCCACAGTGACAGCCAACAATAGGCGAGATCACAACACGGCGATGAGGACCAACCAGCAGTGCTATGCACAACAGTGGCTCAAGGCCATGGGCAGACCACACACACAGCTCCAGCCTGACCAGCGTATGTACATCAAGATGCACACACTGTCGGCGGGAAAGAAACACTTCTGCTCTGGCTTCGCCACTAAGCGGAGGACCCCACAGGGTCATACGGGCCTGCAGGCACATGTCCTATCTCGTCCGATGCCAGAATGGGAGAGTAAGCAAAATACATTGTAACGATCTGAGGGCAGCACCCAGTGGAGACATCGCGACTCCCAGCCGCCAGGCTGCTCGACACGCTCCAACCAGACCTGACAGACACAGTGCCACCTGACACACTTCGTGCGGGAGATGGAACACCCACTGCAGTATCAGGCGCCTCTATGTGATCCAGACACCACTAACAGTGGCAACTGACAACGGACGCCGCAAAGAGGACGTCGACATCAGCAACGTGGAACCGGCGCGCCCAACCAAGTTGATGACCACCCATGGAGTCATGGCACAGCGCCAACAGCCCACCGACAGAGTTGCACACATCCACAAGCCTAGCGTCGGGGCACCACCTGCCGATGCGCCCCTACAACGCCCCCACAGTACTGTACTGGGGATGGTGGTGATGGGAAACGCCTGGTCACAACAGGCCCCAAGTGAGGAACTTCGGAACTTGTGCCCCATTGCCACGGGGTGCGAACAGTCGGCGGACATCTCCCGGCCTTCTGCATGTTTCCAGTAATTGCGACCGGCTCCGTCGAGTGGCGAGCCCAAGGCATGGGTGCACTTTGGGTGCCTCGTGTGCCAGGGTGACCGGATGTCCCAGATGACAGAGGCAGCTGCACCATATGTTACCAGCTCCGCACGCGATCAGCAGGTCCTCGGAGCTTCTCCTGCTGCAGGTAAGGCGGCGGCCACGTAACAGGGCGCAGATGGACTCCCAAGGGGGAACGTTTGACGCTGACAGTTCCGCATCCCCTCTGCTGAAGCCCGTCGTGTGCACCGCGACTAGCAACCAGAACAGCCGAGGCGGGCAGTAACCCAGCCACATAAGGGAACACACCCGGCCATGTGGTGCCAAGTGGTAGTGGCGCCCAGATGCCAACCCCGTGATGCCTGGTAATGCCAAAATCTGCTTCGGTACTAAAGAACCCCTAGCATATCTAGGGAAAATGCACCGTACGTGCTAACACCCGTAAACAGCTGTTTACGTGGCGAGTGTTATGCTACCACTTAAAGGCAAAGTGTGGTAACATGGGTCGCAACCACATTTGTTGAGTATGTTTTAAGGCCAGGGGTAACCTTTTTTCCACTTAAACAGCTTTTATATAGAATCTGTCGTGTTTAACCGAAAACTTCGCAGAAAAAAAACCCTTTATTCTTCAAGATTTCACATTTAAAATTATTCTCTCTTGTCTTGTGTTGTTTATGGGATTTTGAGTATCGACGAGCGTGTGGCAGGAACTTGCTGGACGAGGCAGGTGCACGGTCACAGGCTCGTCAGTTCGGTTAGCAGCATCAGGAGGTCGGCTCTGTGTAGCTCTGGGCAGTATCAAGTCTGAGTTCAACTCATAGTGTATCAATAGTTAAATTCTCATATCTCTGGAACATTTTCATTTAATTTCGTTACGTGCCCGGAGTTACCTCATTCACCCCGTCACTTGCGATGCTCAAGGGCTTAACTTTACTAAAATTTTAATCCAGACTGTGTGGCTGTTTTTCATTGTGAGGCTTCGCCCACTGGACTGGCATAGGTTCGGGTCCGCATCAGTCACCGCCATAATGATTGTGTTGTATGGATACGCTGTGATTTCTCAATAACAACCACCTCAGTAAGTATGTGTTATATTTATTGGCTTGCTGCTTCACTGCCTTAAGGTTACGGGATCCTGAAAGCCTGCCAATTTCACTAGTGTCTTGCTTACATGGGAGTCCAGGCGCCCGATGTCAATGGCGAGTGGTGTCTTATGTGTGCATCGAGGCACGAGGAACGCCTAAAGTGTCCCCTGCGTAATTAAGACGCCGAACTGGAAGGAATTAAATCAGCTAATGCTGTGGTCATCGGCCAAACCACCCACACTCTCCGAGAGCTCGTCCTCCCTGAAGAGCTGGCACTACTGGGAAACCTTTCCTCCGCACGCCACTGCCTTGCAGGACAATTCTTTTATAGTTTACTGTAGATATTTCTATGTCCAACCCCTTACCGCAACCCCTGCTCGCATCAGTACACAGAATGCACAAAATTTTAAGTATGTTTAAGGTGAATAGTGAACTGATAATTCCTATCATTTAAGTTTTTGCATTATCGCTTGACAGGTGCAATATTCATGCCGCACCATGTTGGCTTGCCTTTATTTGAAATTTCTGTTAATTATTTCTAACTATGCAATTCTGAATATGTATTTTCTATAATTATTATTTATTCCTGGGATAAATTTGTGTGATTGTTTTATTTAATTGACTCGTAGTAAACATTTTTAAATCATATGATAACTTTAATGTTTGTTGCTTTTTTCCACCGAAACTATAAATACTTTAAACTATTTAATTTTCCTAATTTTTCTATGCATAGATTTTTTTGTAATGTTTAATATGTATGTGTCGGGGCATTAACCGGCGGGTATGTGCAGCTTGTCACACCTTCTCATCGGCCGCCATACTTAGTCTTCGCCATGCTACGAAGGCCGTCTGACGTGCCTGTGAAGAAGCTCGTCGTGTCGCCCTGAGGTCATTCTCATATTGAGTTTATCTTTATCGTATCAGTAGTAGCTTAATTTACCAGAACCTTCTCATTTGCTGATCCCAGGGAGGGTCGTGTGCACCCGGTTGTTTTATAATACCAGCCTAAATTATCGGTAATTTCATTACTGACCTAGCATCATGTTTTTTTCCATTTACAGCATGGACCAGATCAAGTATGGGAAGTTTATGCAAGGGCTCCCTACTCTATTTATAGAAAAGTGACTTGAATTACACGCATGTGTAACAATACTGTGTTTCATTTCACTCATAAGTCGCATAAGCGAGACTGACTTTACTCTCTTTGTTGGGAATAAGTCCCGCAACTCATTATAGTTATTTTAATCATCATTAAGATGTCGTAGTGGTCAGTCCGACTGTGGTCAATAAAGTGCTGCATTTCAACCAGAACTGCATCCAAGGACTTTGCTGGATCAGCCCAGGCTATTGGCGAATGACCCATGACCCAACAATATCTACTGAGCAGGTAAATTTCGGGTAACAATACCTGTCATACCCATCCTCAACCTGCCCGAAGGTGTTAATGCTGTACACTTAACTGAAGTTGTCTCTTTGCTGTTGGCTATGGTTTATATAAGAAACTATATAATTATTTCACAAGGCTACTGATAATCCAATTACTTTAATACAGAATGTGTGTGATTATTTAGTTAAGCAAACACATCATTCAATCATTAGAAGAGATGTGTAGTATAGTTTCTTTGGAAGAGTACCACCTTAAGTCATTAATTAATAGGACATTAGAGGCCTGTGTGACTGTTTCAGAGGGAAATATTAGGTATTTAACATTGATTCCAGTGGATGCACAGGGATAAATGCGGGCATTCAAGACAGGATGTTTGTATGGTGTCAGTGGAATCATTTTCAGCTATGTTTTCATGTCCAGTTAACTCGAAGACAACTACAGATAAAAGAAATAGGAAACATTTTGTAGGAATATTAGTGCTAAATAAATTCGTACCGAAACATTAAAATGCCACCGGCATCACAAATATTTTACACAATATTTTTAAAAAATTAATTAAAGTTACACTTTTTTCATTATGGCGAATGGAGCTAAACTCGTAACTGACAGAACTTGTGACATAGTAATCAGTAAGGACCATTGAACAATTGTACGAAATTTCGAAACTTTCAGAATGTTTGTTTTGATTTTTCTTTGTTGCCTGGATGACATTATGTTACTAATATTGTTGGAAATTATACCTGCGGACAAACAATGTTGGTATTTAAACGCAAAACCATAGGGACTTAAAAATATGTTCGCAACAGCGATGTATTAAGTTCGGTTCACAAATTTTTGTGACATTTAATGTATAATAAATTTTTTGCAGCTGCTTGCAGAAAAATAATTACTATAGGCTCAGTTCCCAAAATTGCTTAAAGCGGTGGACTCGGGGGTGATAACAGAAGCTTTTCTAAAGGTTCGGCTATCGGGCCAAATGACATAAGAGAGTTGAGTCCAGAAGCACTCAGCGAAAACACGCAGTTCATGAGGAGAGAAAGGACGTGGTGTCAGGCCAACACTTTGTGTGATCCATGAGGTCATTATCTTGAGAGGCACAGCAGGTTGTCGACGTAACTTAAATGTAACTTTATGCAGATAAATTATGTTAAGGTCCTCTCTGACACAGTGAGCAGAAGCACAAAACCACTGAGACCATCATAAATACTATTGTTACCGATTTCACTGGAGTGGGCCAAATCCTGGCATGTAAAGTTTATGCTAGTCTGATTTCGCGGTCGATCGAGACGATATAATTTCAAAGTCGATGGTCGAAACAGGTTAAAATTACGACAGAATGCCAACAGCAACTAAAGCTAAATATATTAATTGACACAAAACTCCAGAATACTTGAAGCGTAATCACTTACAGCACTACATGTCAGTTGATACAAACTTGAAGATGGTCATAGGAAGAACAGAGGGGCCTACCGACTGAGAATGTGGTCACCACGCCTAGATTCTAAGTAGAACTGCCCTTTTCTCAGAACACGATGCACCTGCCACACATCCAGTTTCAAAGTTAGCAGTTCAGGAAATATACAAATAACTGAATACATTTATACGATCATACATGGATCACTTCTGAAAAATCATTTTAAAATTTACATGCATTCAAAACCCTTTACAATTGTTTCAGAATATAAAGAGGGTTAAAAAATACAGTGAAAATAAACTATCGGTGATTGCCGTTCAAAATCTACATCTGAAAAATCATAGTAGGAAAAGCTGTGAATTATGGTAGATTGTCTTGGGTGAGTTTTCGAACATTTTATTTAGATAAGACCGTAGTCACTTCACTGCATGTTGACGTCACTGGTGGTCGGCCCTTGGCCATATAGCACTACACTGCACTAGGGTCTGCACAGTCACGTGATGTCCAGGGCACACATTCCCAGTGCACATCATTAGCGTGGCCAGCCAAGAGAGGAGGCAGCATGTCAGCACATGAGTCTTGGTGCTTTGTCTCGGAATGGAGTACGATGACAGTATTGATATTTACTTTCTTATTTTGCAAAAGATATCATGCACTTATTTTAATTTATTGTGTTAGTGTTTAGTGTGACCTTTCTTTGTCCAGCTAGATGCTGTCTTCGCATCAGGGCCGGGTTGGAAGCCATGCTAGTCGGCAGAGAGTCGTGCAAAGGGTAGCATGTTGTAAGACACATCGGATCCATCATGTACCGTTTGAACTGATAATATAGGGTATCAATAGCTTTTTAGTGTAATTTCTTGGAAAAAATTTGCTTGCTTTCTGACCTGAGGGCTCCAACAGTTATCTAGTTGACAGATATCTTCAAAAACCTTCATAGGTATAAATAAATTATCTCGACTTCAAATCCCACACATTTTATATTTTAGTTGCAGTTGATTAACAATAATTCAGAATATTTCTTGCTAATTAAAATTCAAGCAGTGCTTAGGTGAATAATATATCAACTGCAATTGTCATTGGACATTACAACTTAAAATATTGTTTCGTGACCTTTGTTTTTTCTTTTTAATTATTTTATTTTCATTCAGTACATTCATCTACAGCCGGGTTTGTAGTATAAAGACATTTCAAATTTTATTTGAAGTGTAATAAACTTATTTACAGGGCTGTATATCAGTCATTTGCAAAATATCCACTCATGTGCTAAGTACCTAACAATTATCAGTTTGTTAAGAACGAACATTTCTGTCTGATGAAACTAAACAATAAACATTGTACCCGCAGAAGACTTCAAGTACATTTCATTAGATTCAACAATGGTTACGTCAATAATGCCAGCATAAATATAAAATATAGCAACATAAAGATTGCTAATGAAACTATGTCCATGAGACGTACGACATGCAGCCAGTTTACTTCCTCGTGGTTGGTAGGCTCGTCTATCAGTGCAGAGTTGTCACCGCCTCCCTGAACAGACACATGACATGTATGTTTAAGTACAGTTACTTACACAAGACTCCAGCTTTACTGGATCAGCAGCTTATGTACCTATACTATGTTTACTATGGTATGATACATGTGAGTGTTCTGAAGAAGTACAGACTGCAATACAACATAGGTTGCTCATACGGCGGAACGGATATCTCAGTTTAATTATGGGTTAACGATATCGAATGACATACCATCATATATAATACAACACACGAACAGTAAGTGCCATCATACTACTGAAATTATGGAACAGAGTCAGAGGATGGGAACTCGCAAATTCGAGACTCTATGGAAAAATTGAAAGGCGAGATGAAGTGTAAAAGAATTTGGTCAGGATTTAAGGGTGCCGAGAGAGATATAAGTGCGACTTTGAAGTGCGTATCAAATGCCACAGCGAGTCAAGTACTGAACTAACGTGCAATATTCCCGCCGATCCATTTTTACTACGGAATTTTAAGCCGTGGTCATATAGTTTTGTTGGTGGAAAGTCCGTAGCAAAGTTCACTGCACGTTTCTGAGTTCCGCATACATGTAGTTAGTGCACATTTTGAGTATGGCAGTCTAATAAGGCTGTTTTTATCTATATCGATGTCGAAGAATTTTTTTAATCAGTGTATTTAATGATCATGGCATTTAAACAATAACATCCCGACCTCGTCCGAAGTGTGATTTCTTTTCGTAAATTGGCACAACTAGGAACGTGTAGAATAGTTTCGTGGAAAAACCTTATTACCAACACATTGCAACACATTTGAAGTGCGCTGTAGGCTGTGACCTTAAGTTGTGGCTTCTCTGGTGTATTCTTTACCACCGCCGAAAGATGGAATGTAAGGAGAGGGGAGGGACTAATACCATTGAGTAAAATCTTTACTCAATGCTAATACCCAGGAGCCTGTGAGCTGGTCAAAAATTGGAAAATAAGGAACATATTGGAATGCGAATATCCGCACAGGTATATGATTTATAGTGTAAAATTTAAAAATAATTTTATTTGTTATTAGTCTGTGTAACACAAGTCCACCGTCTCTCAAGACTTAATATTTAGCCGTGTTTTGTCTTATTATTTGTAAATATTGTCGAAGGTTCTAGTGTGTATAGACGATGCATGCAGCTCACCTCCTCAGTACTGGACACCAGTCTAGTGTGTGCGATGCCGACAGTGAAGGGCAGGCTAGTAGACATCTCAACCAGGCGTGACATAGACCCAGCTGCAGATACCAGGAAGCTGTAGGGTGGAGACATCTTGGCAGCATATCGCCTCCCCACTGTTGCCAACACGAGGGCTGCTACTGACATCACCAGTGAGTCTCTGAAGTACAGCACTGCAACATCGACTCTATGATACCTACACTTCTTTGTGACATTGCCATTTACAATACATGTGAGTCAGAGGATTGTTTTTAATAATCTCCGGCCATTCTGATTTCACTTGTCCATAGTTTCTCGAAGTCGCTCTAGTCGTCGAATTCTGGTATGATTCCATAACAAAGGCCATGACCATTTCCTGTGCAAGTTCTTGTCATCTAGTTTAGTTGTATGTCATAGTATCGCTGTAGACAGGACATAAAGCTCACGTACCTAATCATTTAAATACTACATACCTTCCAAATTCAAATATAACCCAAGTTTGTAAATATTGTCCCATAGAGTCTCACTCTATATGCTTGTAAGCTGGTAAAGAATTAGGACTTTCCCAGTTAGCCTGATCGGCGAATTAAATAAATTCGACTTTGCGTACAAATAAACTCATTACATCTCAAGCAAGTCAGAAAATAATATAAGTCCCTTATTAACATAAATATATTGAATTCAAGAATCCAAGAAATAAAAAAAAACTGTGTTGTTTCCTAAAAATTTATAATGCTCTAAAGGTATATTATTTAACACTGTCTATGACATTCCCCCACCTTGAACATGCGACTGAACAAACCATCCAGTGAAATACAACATCTGGGAGATGCAAGGGAGATACAGTAATAACTATTTGTGTCTTGCTGGCAGAGAAGTTTCGTGAAAATTAAAGTATTCCATCTGTTCAATAATTTTTGCTTGAGTGTCTGAAGATATCAGCTGCCGAAATACTAGACACACAATTTTAGTTTTTCTCTGCAGGAAAGCTCTCAAGTTTACAGACTTGCTGAATTGGTTCAGTTGTATATTACACCCGAGTTGTTCCTTGCATGTACAACGCGGGGAATTCCATCCCAGCCTGGGATATCTATTCAATAACAGCTGATGACCTAATCAGCCACTTGTCTTGCTCATTTCCAACAAGATCCGCGCCATTAAATCTTTTGGTACTCTTACACATCGCACAGTATATTGAAATAAGCTGACTTAAATATTCATAATTAAAAAACAATTTCCTAAGTTCTTTGCACATCCGTTAAGATTAACCGTATCTATTTGATTGCAGACTGGAAGCTCAATACCTTTGATGTCTTCAAGGAACATGGAAGGTTCTAAGGCAATCAATTCGGGAGAGTCGTCTGATGTACAGACAAATGGGTTTACAGTCACAAATTACTGTACGGAGATCTTCAAAACTAAACATTGATCGACCTAAGACTCTTAGAAGTCTCGATATAAGTATCCTAATCTGATGCTTCCACCATACCTATGATGCTAACTTAGCATCAGTAATAGCTACCTAGTGTTAGGAGGAGTCCTTGACTGGCGCATGAATGGCGTTGCACGTGTCATGCGTATATTTTTTACGCGAAATTGCCTAACTTATTCATATTATGTTTATCTACGAAAAGAACCCACACTTAAAACTATGCTTCTATGTTTTCAAAAATTCAGCATGCTTGTTAGAAACATGATTTTCGGGCCTCTCAAAACGGCTAAAAAGGGGTTATTTTGGACTGCTGTAAGTCCGAAAATATTACCTTAATTCGTATAGTGTAAAGCGAGATGTATGCGTTGGTCGTTACTTCATACTATTAAAAAATAAAATGTTGTGGTCTTAAAGTTCCGTTGGAAAAAGACTACAACGAAAACCTTGCACGCCAGTCTGGCGCGCTGCGAATAGCGATATTCTTCTCGTCAAGCGTGGGACACTGGCTCTTATCGCTACGCTGTTCCCACGCCTCAAAGGTGGAAATTCGACACCGGCAAAACTCCTCTTAGTGATGAAGGATTGCCTTCTTCTTTGCAGGTGAGATTCTAGCCTTTGCTTCAATTAGGTGAACTTCAATTCTCAAAGAAGATATTTCTACTCTCGGAGCAATAACTGCAGCAAAAGTAAACTGATTGGTAATAATATAGTGAAGGGACTTGGCCTTCTCCCTAGAGCTCTTTTCAGCAACACTCGATACTAGGATATCCCGCCTTAGACTGTCCTTCCAAAGTTACTGTAGCAACGATTTTTGAGATCAAGGTCACAGGAATGGTAAAACTAAATTCGAGTAAATTGTCATAAGTGCAGATGATAAAATCTGTAACTACATTACAAGTTCTGAGAATAATACCAACTCTTTAAAAATTGTATAGTTCGCAGATATTGTGTCTGCTCCTCTGCTTCATAATAAACTAATAACTGATGTCATTTCACTCGGGACAGCAGTACCATTAGTGTGCCCCCATTCCTTGAGTTCAAATATTGGTTCTTGACGAATATCCGTAGAATATTCTGTAAATGTGTGAAGCTCATTTTCCTCACAATGACTTACTTGCAGAAAACCTATCTTAATATTTGTAAGAACTCCTAAGAGTATTTACATAAACTGGTGTAGAAAATGTGGTATATTTTCAATCAAGTTAGGGCCTTTGTCTAGACCAGACATGGGCAATATTTTTAAGGGGAGGGCCAGGTAAAATAAAAAAATTATCTATGCGAGCATAAAAATTTAACAAAACACATTTTTATAAGTGATAAACTTTATTTTCTATTTTTACACGGGTTTTACACAGGTTTATCCTTAATAGGCGTGCAAAAGTATTTCCAAGTTAATATTAGATGCGATAATACCGTACTTAAAACATGATGAGAAGGAAACCGTTATTCTGTTCTAGCTACGCAGAAAATACGTGTTGTCCTGTGTGTAATTGAAGGGGTTATTCAAAACCGTGTCGCGGGCCGTACTTCGCCATGACTGGTCTAACATAGACAGACTTTGTAGAACCTTACAAAAAGCGTCGAAAACAGGCCTTACATTGGTTGTTCCTTGATACTTCATCACTGATCTGTTGTTATGTAATGTGTATTGTCTGGGCTAAAGTTTTACCCTTCTTCTATTTCACTATCTTCTTACCAATCCTTGAAAAATTCACTCCCACAGAGAGGATATAAGCACTTGTGAAGAGAACAAGGCTGACACTGTCACCGTCTGTGAAGTGTTTTTATAACAGCAGTAATTCCCATTATTGTCCAGCCTAAGTATGTATTGATAGCAACCAACCAACTGTCCAAAACAATTATCTCCCAGTGAGTAGCTTACCAGCAACACCTGCTCCTACTAGTACTTGGATTGGACTACAATACTCTTTAATATGTAGGTTGACATCTTTTAAAGCTTCCTGACAGACAGTTTGGTCAGCAGGAAGAATAGAAGAACAAATCTTTGGTGTTTGGTCAGAAGGTTACAAGTCATATAAAAATATAATAAGACTTATGTTCTTCTTACTGTTCGCTGAAAGTGGCAATAAGGATAATTCTACATGTATATATAATGAGATGTGTGATGTATTTAACGCCCACTAAATGTGGCAAGAGGAGCACAAGTCTCAATTGTAAGTATTTATACTTAAGTTCTTCTGACCACCCACCAAAGAAACTACATTCTGATCAAGAGCATTAAAAGTATTGCATAGGTTTGCAAGAACACGGAAGTTCTTATGGTTAACCTTGTAAGACTTATGAACTGTGTTTAAACTGATCTTCTTAAACATCCTAATAAGACATTTCACGTTGAACTTCCTTGGTAACATAAGAGTGTTACAAGTCTGTATCAATCAGAAATCTTGCATCTCGCTCTCCTGTCTTCCTCCTTATTTTAACGGCAAGGGTTTGCAACGAAGAATCACTGGAAGACTGATTGGCTAACATGTTCTCCTCATTGCTGAGCAGGGTATTTCTGATACAGTCAGGTTTAGTATCTTCAAGTTTAGGACACATTAATTGTATGTGCCTGGCATTAAACACCAAATATGTCATTTTGCACCTTTTAACCATCCATTTGACCATTTTGTAAACACAAATTTCAGCACTTGTTATTTTCGACAATTCCATATATTTAGCAATTGTCATTTGTCATGTCTTAAAGCATTCTGCATAAAAATGAGAACTCTGCAGCATGGTTATACCAACACTTTGTGTTACTCAAACCTGCTGAAGTAGCGATGGCATCTTCCACTACAGCAGAACCTCCAGCCATTTTCGACTATTAATGTTAAACTCTTTTATTGTAATGCTGGCGCGTTTTTCTTCTTCAACTTACATTATAAGAAATTTAATCACGCATGACAATATATTGTCTGTTTGGTGACCTATGTTACTGTGTGGCTAAGCACACTCTAAATCCACATTTAAACAAGACTTTACTAAAGGAAATAACATGGCAGAATACTTCTTTGATGTAATTTCCAAAGTCTCGAGAACTCTCAGTTTGGTTTCTAGCTGATTAAATAAAAAATATAGTGGAAATCTGTATATTCAGAATGATATTTATGAGGTCCCGAATGTAAACTTCGATCAGTACCTCTTCACACCCAAACCTAAACTTCAAACAATCTACAGCCTTACAATAATTTTTTGCTGTTGGTGCCTGAGATCCAGGTACTGTCGTCTGAATTAAGTACCGGAACTTGAGATGGGTTGTCTCATTACTAAATGTCTGGCTGCCTGAAAATATCTATGTGCTTCTGCGGCCTCGCTTACCTTGTTCGTCGAACAAGGGGGCGAGCGCTGTTTGTTGGGCTGTCCAGGCATGGCGATACCATTTACCAGTACCAGCCCGCACGGCTGTACTCTACCACTTGAAGTTGTGTTCTGGGAAGAGGATCGCGGCGAAGAAATAGTTGCCGAGACTCCCACCCTGCAGCGCTGCAATCGACCTCTTAGAGGGGGGTGTGCCAAAACTAACTATTGTCGTCGTGCAACGAGTGGAAGTTAGGTGAATTAAAAAATTTGGACTGTCCTCTGTGAAGGTCGTATTTTGAAAGAATGAATGTGATTGGTTGGAACATAAATGAATTACAGAAATGTAACAGGATTGTTTAAAAATGTTATAAATTCCAGGGCATTTCCTTGGAAAAAGAGAGAAGGAAAAGACTGCTCCTGGATGTCGCGCAGGTAAGTTAAGTACTTCAGGGATGGTAAATATGACCCGGTAGAGGACGAGGGGTTTACATTTCTTTATAATGCTGGGGAAATACTGTTAGTAAAAACTGTAGCTGCGGAATATTTTTATTCTTGCAGGATAATGTGTCTCTTTTCCTGTAATACAGGATGAGTCGGGAGGAAAGGTACATGCTTCGAGGGGTGATAGTACTGCTGATTCTGAACAAAATGTTTCTAATAAACATGTGCCCTTTTCTTAACCGTTTCAGAGAAACCGAATGAAAACAACAAGGAACGGGAAATGTACAGGTGACTGTAAATCACGATACTGTTATCGTATGTTTTGTTTAATTGTGTACATTTCCTCACAAAACATGTTCAAACACTCCACCACCAACTTCAATGCATTTTGCTGCTCTGATAGACAGCTGCTGTGTTGCTGATCTGAGCTCATTAGTACATTGCTTTACTTGAGCACAAGCTTGGTAAATACGAGCGAGAAGTTCCTCTCTTGTGTCCACCCGGCGCGTGTAGACTTCGCTTCACACAGTAATCCAATGGGGTAAGATCAGGTGACCTCGGTGGTCAAGTTGAGAAGCAATTCATCTCGAGCTAGTTGTTGGGCTGCGTTATAGTACCTGAAGAATGTTCTCAACTTCATTAAGAGCTTGTTGTACGAGACTTTAGGATACAACATATATGCTGGGAAGCGTACCACGGTCACGCAATACTGCATACACCCAGCTAAACACCATGCTATCTGGAACTCTGCGGTTAGGAAATCGTCGTTCGTACTCACGAACAGCGGCTCTTTAATTCCCATCGGAGAAACCGTAGACAAACATCATGTCAGCATACTCTGCATGTGTGAAGACCTGTGGCATTTTTGTGACTAAACTGAACTGTATCCACTGTACACGTAACACTGTAGTTGCCAATACTAGGGCAAGCACTGTAGGACTGAGACTGAGGTAAACAACTGCACCATGCTTAGAGCACCACCGTGTGAAAAAGTACAAAATTACACACAACATAAGATAACAGTAGCGTGATTTACCGTCACCTGCACTTATCCCGTTCCTTGTTGTTTTCATTATGTTTCTCTGAAACTGTTAAGAAACGGCATATGTTTATTGGAAACATTTTGTTCAGAATCACTAGTACTATCACCCCTCAAAGCATGTACCTTTCCTCGACTCAGCCTGTATTTCTTTGAGGAACTTAAAGTAAGTCTAAAAGCTGACAATAAATTGTAAAATTAAGACTGTGATACTGCGATGTATGATTTCGTCGATGTCTTAAAAAATATTGGATATTACTAATGATATTGTTACAAGCTGCGAGCTAGGTACGTTTGGGGATGGAGGTCTTTGATAAAATTAAGAAAATAAAGCTAACCTAGTATATTTACAACTGTATATACAAAAAATCTATGTATATAAAGATTTAACACAATAAATGTCAAACAGAACAAATAACTACTATTTACATAAAGGAAAAAAAACATCTACATAAGTTCTCTGTATATGGAAAGGTTACTAGTCACTCACAATGGTGGACCCAATGAAATAATACCGAAGAATATTTCTGGCCTAGAAACACCTTCTTCCTAATACTTGCTGCGGTCCCACTCGCTGACACCCTCGAACAGTCGTCGCAATCCAATACTTGTCACTATCACTTCAGATCGCACCAGGCACCTGCCAGCAAAAACTCTCTCTCTCCTACTGCAGCTCCCCCATATATACCCACCCCTACTTCTCGAATTATCTCGGCAGGTCTCTGTTCTCCAACCTCCTGGAAAGGTGCCGCTGCAAAGTCAAGCACCACCCCGAGAGATAAAGAGGGAACAGGATCATTCCAGATTACGATATTTTCCCTCGGTTACCCGATACTGTGTGCAGGTGGTTATCATGGAGTAATACAATCCATGCAGCACCCGAGGAGGTCTTTTAGGACTGCCGCCACTGTATTGTATTTCGCCGCCCTGCCCGACAGCCACGGCGCGGCGCCGAGGAGTGAGTGGGAAGGGGGTGTCCTAGCTCCGCCACCACAGTATCGTACTACACCGCCCAGCCAGACAGTCGCGGCTGGCAACAGACATTGAAAGATTAAGGTAACTGTCAGTCTGGTTGGATGGGTGATTAAAAATGTTTATACTGTATATCTTAATGGAAAAGATCATGTATGTATGAAATAACTTTGTGATATTATGAACAGAAATATGGTATGCAATCATATATTTTTGGATTACCATTTAAGGAATAATTGAAATTAATATATTTTGTGATATTACTAAAAGACAAATATGAATTAACATTATGTATTTTTATAAATATTTGCATTTCAAGTCCTTTGCACTATTATTACATTTCTTACTCAAATTTGTCACTTTTGTAAGTGGTGATTGTGATGGGTTTTTATGATCTAAGTTTGCGTTGCTTCTTGGTGACGTCATGGTGTTGATGACGTCACAAACTTGTCTGAGTCATCTAACTCATTATCTTCATTAATCTTGGAAAATTGACTTCAGAATGCCATCCACTCTGTCAACTCTCCTCCAAATTTCTTTTAATTCCCACTTTTGCCAAGTTGTAGTTTAATTTAGGTGCCATTTTATTGCCCTTTCTTAGTTCGTATTTGCCTGCACTAATTTCTTTACTTATTAAATTTGAACACATAGTGTACTACAGTGGCGAGGCGTGGATTGGATGGTTATGTAAGCAAGTATGTATACAGGAAGTTTTCCGCTAGTACCTGCCGTTAAAGTGGGGGGTCCGGGGGTCCTCCCCCGGGAAAATTTGAATTTTAACATGCAATTTTGTGCTATTTAAAGGGTTTCTGAACGTAAATATTGAATATAAAATTAAGAAAAAATTGTAATGCATTTAAAGATATTTTGCTAAAACTCATCGATTTATTTTGAACAACACGTGAATGTTTTTTTTTTTCGGAGTGGAAGGGATGTAGCTGGCCCTACATGACCCATGCTATGTTTATCCTATATTAAATATATGTATTTATAAACATATCTTATATCCGTACACACAGACCACACCACACAAGTAAAATACGTTCATGCACACATACAAACATTTGATATTACTGAACCAATCCAATAGTACAGTGATATGTACTAGAGCATTATTTCGTAGAAACAAGTAAAATTAATGTTTCATAAACTGAACAAAATAATGTTTGATTTGGAAAAACAACTACAACGCAGGTTATTGAAATTGTGATATGTTCTGACCGTCTGCGAACCAGGAAAACTGCGTTTTAAAAACAAATATAAAAAAAAGTAAATGTGACACCGCGTCACCTTTACTTTTTTTTTTTGCACTACAAGAGAATGATGTAACAACATGACTTACCCGTGGATTTGAATGGTCGTTAGTGATTGGCTGCAAAGAGAAGGCGGGCCTCGTCAGCACAATACTCTGGCTACTCAGCTGCTTACAGTTCATGCTACTAAAGTCTAACCTGGATTATTTAAATGAAAGCTCAATGCGGCGACTCTTCCTTGTAAACATATCCATAACATCGTCGTAAAATGAGTTTCTTTTTTTCAATTCTTTTAATAGATTTTTTTCAATCGACAGAATAGACAAGGCTGAGAGTCGAGATTGACCTTGAGAATTACGTAAGTACGTATGAATTCTTTTCAAAGCAGAGAATGACCTTTCCGCAGATGAACTAGTTGCTGGGATTGTCAGTACCAAACAAATCAATTTCCATGCTTCTGGAAGTGTTTCTTGCAACTCATTTAAATACAAATATTTATGAAGGTCAGCAACACTACCCTTGTGAAATTCCTCTGAAGAGTACATTAACGAAAGTTCGCTTCTAAGCCTGGCATTGTCAAAATATTGCCCGTAGGAAAATTTTAACGACTGGAACATTTGTTCAGGGAAAAACTGCGAAAAAGTAGAAAATTTTTTAAATTCTAGTAGACCAATGAATTTAAGACTGTCAATATCACAAAATCTTTGGTTTATTTTTGTCGTGATAGTGTCAATAATTTCAAAATAAAGTCTACGATAACAAGTCTTTGTGTCACTTGAGACGCTGTCTG
>PNEQ01119047.1:0-12682 GCA_003012365.1 Medauroidea extradentata
TGACTCGGTGGTTGGAGGGAAATTTGGGAAATTTTGAGGGAAAGAAGGGAAATTTTGAGTCAAAATGAGAAGATTTTGAGGGAAAAAGGGAAATTTTGAGGGAAAAAAGGGAAATTTCGAGGAAAATCCAAGATGGTGGCCGAGGCACCGAGCACCGACGCCCTTCGCCCCCAAAGTGCACCTACCAAACCTATCTACTTATACGCGAACAGAGTTCATTAAAATTCGGTGAAATGTTATTGTAGATATTTTATACCAACACAGGGTGCGAAAGGCACAATTTTCAAAGTTAACACGCAACATGAACACAATAAATGAAAACCAATACAGCTGATAAATTGTTACATACGCATTAGTTTAATGCCAATATAAAAAATAGATCCGCATTATTCTCGTGTAATTAATACAAAAATTAAATTGGTGCTGTTTTAAAATTATGAACATGGTAAGCAAAACGCACGACATTTACTACTGAGTATCTGCTATATGTGTACCGAATATAATTAAGTTCTGAAAAATTAATTTTCGTAATACTTCTCGTAAATCAAACCATTTTCAGAAGGTCGCAAGTTTGAAAATATTATCACAGAATTAACGAACACTTTAAATTTAAGTTTCCTTACTAATATTTTGTATACCACTGTCAATTAAACGCTGATAAACTGATCCTCAGATATCTCGTGATATAAACGTATTTTAAGAGCCTGTCACTTTAAAAAATATGAGCACGAAATGAACAAGTCACATTAAAGATAGGTAATGTTTCTAATTACTGTGTGTTTACCAAATTTGATAAAACTGGTTAATAGTTTCTTAGAAGTGTCGTTACACAAATAAAAGTTAAAAATTACAGCCAATTCGAAAATAAATTATGGCGGTAAAATATACATTACAATCAAGTTACCTTACCTGGTTATATATGTGAGATAGGTGCGATCAAAGTCTAAAAATCGTTCCTTGGAATTCTTGTGCGATGAAAACATTTTAAGTATTCGCAAATTTGAAAATATGAATACGGCGATAAAAAAATATATAAAATTCAAATAATTTTTTGTATGTACCGATTTCGGTTGAGTTATGTTTACCGTTTCCAAAATTTGTAGCGAAACACAAGCAAGAGCGTGTGCACACGCATTAACTCGTGCATACACATTTTACACATACATGTATAAACACGTAGCCAAAGAGACAACAAGTTAACCTCAAAAGTCTACTTTTATTTATTAAAAAATACTAGCAATAGGCTTGACGGTAATTATATTTTAATAACAGCAATAGTTCATAACACAAGTCACAGCATGTTGGTAAGCTGGAATTTGAGACAAATCGTTAAGGAAATTTTCGTTTAAAAAAGTGTTCGAGATTTAAAGATTCCAACTCCACAATGTTGTTATTTAGAACCAGGCTTTAGGGATGTATCAAAGGTAGGAAGAATGCCTGAAACTAAAGTGATTCAATCAGCAATTATCTTAAATTAGTCCTTTGATGAGGCCACGGTATATTCGCCATTAAAGTGCACAATATATTATTTACTGGTACGTAAGTTATCATATATAGAAAGTACAGTATTGTTTTTAGGTGTAAAATTATATTGAGAATGTTGCACGTAACGTGTGTGTCATGTCATGATATCTTCTACTACACTTGCCGTATCTGACAATGCTCTCCTGGCCTGCTCTTAAATGCCTTATTAAATCGCAAGTGTATGTATACATTCATTTACGTGCTTAGTATGATTTATAATTGAGACACAAAGTTGGAGGGCAATATGCAGAAAAGGCCTGTGGGAAGAATTGTGGTTCATATAAGACAAGCATCCTCTATGCCTACTTTGATTATCAGCAGATGCAGAAAAATTCACATTTCTTATCAAACGCGAGCAGATGAGTAAATATCTTTGCTTGCCAATATCGTCTATTGCAACAAATGGCATTTTATTACGCCGCAAAGGCCAGAAAGTAAGTAAATTTCGCTGATGGATGACATTTTTAATTAAAACTGGTATTGATTTTCTCGGACTGTTTGAGCAATTTTCGGCGTATGGTTTTGTGCAGAAGTTCCTGTTTTTATGTACACAAATTGTTATTAAACTCAACCTCTACAAATTCAAATTCATATAGGCGATTCATTCAGTTGACAAAAAAAGGAGGGAGTGAATAATATAATGTTTCTGGCACGTGCAGGCAACGTGCTGCTAGGTTTCCTCTGCAACGTTGCTACTGAAACATTACTGGCACATGCAGGCAACGTGCTGCTAGGTTTCCTCTGCAAGGTTGCAGCTGTAACGTTTCTGGTACACGTAGGCAACATGTTTATATAGTCTGTGACGAACTTAGCACATTGTAACGTTGTAGCAACGTTTCCAGCACCACCTGTGATGTTAGGGTAGATTCTGCATACTCTTGAGGGTAGCACTTGAGGAGCATTTAAGTTGCAGTGTTGGTATATTTTTTAACGAAATTATTTAGCTCTCGCCAAATGTTACAACACAAGAAAATAAGAACAACACATTTGATATTACAGAACGTCATCATCAAAAAATCGCGCTAATAAAAAAAATTGAGCGAAGCAACATAGTAAAGAATTGCTTATTCAGACTTCCTTATCTCAAATCTTACTGGGTATATTAGGTTAACCTCAGTAATAAATATCCATTTATCTTTGTTACTGACGTTCCATCAAATAAAGTACAACTATCATAAGTTATTGTGTTGCGACTAAGAAGTGTTATACCGTTTTTTTTTTGTTTGTTTGTGGTGTCTTGAGGATCTTTCTCGAGATTTTTTGCGTATTTAATATTGTTGTCTAAGCTTTATTAATTCGAATTGTTATCATATGCTATGTGGCTGATCGTTGCTGTGCGCGAAAGCTTTTTGGAATTTAAGTCATTAGAAGGCGTATAAAGTTTCACAGTAATATGTTGGTGGAAAGCATGCCCGCTAGTTCAGTACAGCTTTGAAATCATCAATAGATACCCCAATATTTGTTTGTGGACTCTGATTATCTAGAAAAAATACGTATATTTTATTTATTTTATTTCTTGCCTAGTAGATTGCGCTGCAATCGACAAGAACAAAAGTATCTTAAGGAAGGTATTATCTCGAGAAAAAATACATTGGATGTGAAAAAAAAGGGACAAAGCGTGTAAAACACGTGTGTGGGTAAGTACTATCGCCTCTCACCAAAATAATTATTTATTACGTAAATCATTGGCTTCTAAAAATTTGTATACTTTATTAATGTGAGTTCACACGTGTCTCACTATCGTCGTACTTATATAACTGCAGTTACTTGCCTATCATTATTTGGGTGCTTGTCTTATTCACAGAAAGTGCTGAAAATGTCGTTGCCCTATTCCATGCACTTATTTATGTGCACTTGAAGTGATTGAAAACATGTGATAAGTTTCCCGGTGTGATGCTCCGATATTCATTTGCCAAACGTTTAATCTTGTTATCGCACGTTGCTGGCACTTCACAATAAACGTCACTCTAAATATCGCACGGTATGTTGATTCTCTTTAAACGAACTGTTCGAAAAATTTCTTTCAGTATTTCATTAGTACCGTATTGTAAAAGGACATTAGCAAATAAAAACCTCTATAAAGTAATAAATATTTATGTTTTATTATTTCGCACTTCCAAGGGTAAAATTAGTTTATAACTGCCTCTTATTTTAAGTAACAAATATGTCTGTGGTAGGACTGTTGACGGGACGTAGGCATCAATTATAATAAACGTTGTAGTTACTATATGTGACGTAGTGGATGACTGTTGATGGACAGTCGATGGCAACGTGTGTCGGCCAGCGGCCTGAGAACATTACACATCGCATTATCGCAGAATTCGTTCCGAAGAGAAGTTATTTTCTCTATTAGTTGGAGAGAAGGGATTTTCGTCAGTCGTAACGTTGAGGTTAAAGACCTCGGTGGTGAGGGCTGAGTGACAAGATGCGAGTATGGAGCAGCGTCGGAATGAAGGGGCGGCGAAAATTCAAGTGTCTACTTACTTTACCGATGTCAACACAGAGGATGATAAATATCGAACATTATTGGAGGACGATCTTCAAAAATTGCTTAGAAGACTTCCCTTGACGTTTCGACAAACAGCGTGGAACTAACAGGTGGGTTGTCCAGCAAACTGTTCTGTCACAACGCCGTGAACAATGGTCGGTGGATCGCAATAGTCAAGCCAGTGTTTTGACCGGCAAGATTCCCACATGGGAAAACCCGGGAACTGTTCCAGCCGAGAATCGAACCCGTATTGCCTAGGTGGGAGGCGAGTGATCTGACCACTAGACCACCGCAGTCCCTCGGTTAGTTCAGCATGAAAGTGCAGTATTACGTTAATTCACTGCAGGTTTAACATTGCTGTGTTATGCTTTGTATAGTTAACGTCTGTCCATAGGCAACACGTCGTCGGCTTTGTTACGTTACGTCCCGATTAGTGGCGAAACTCCATTTTGTTGCTGTTTGCAAGTTAAATCATGTAGAAGATTTAATCTTATTCCGGCAATCGATAGTGTGGCTGGAATATACTACGTAGTGCCATGCACATCAAGAATATAAGAGATATTTGGCCGAAAAAATTAACGTGTTTTAAACTTTTTCAATTAGCGACTAAGGTAACATAAGTCATTCGGAATAAAGTGAGCACTAAAGATTAAACCTTTGAAAAAAATCACTAGCCGTTACTGCATATAAGTCATCATTAACAAGAGTTACTTTACTGCTTTTATGGTTGGCAGCGATTTATTGTACGTAGTTCCGTGTATTTTCCTATTCGAATACAACATTAGTGAAGAACATATGACGAACTCGACCTGTCTGTATTTAATACACTTCAAAATATTTACTTATGATCTTATTGACATTCATACATACATTATAATTAGACTCAATTGGCGCGAGAATAATGTGACGCTATCGACGACTTCCAGTCATTTTGGTCGTTACAACTTGCTGCACGCTTCAGACAGTTCAATATTCCACCGACAGGTGGCATCAGAGTTAGGTTCTCGCCGTTTTTTCAGCGTTCGCCAAGTTGCATCATTTGCGTGTGTTTGTCCGTTGTGTGTATATACACATTCAAAAGTATTGGAAATATCATTCCCGAATGATGTGAAACCATCGGTTATCTGTAAATTATGCTTTACGTTTGCCAGCCTAGAAACAACATACTTTTTATTTCACATGTTAAGAAAATACGTTATTTATTGTTTTTAAAGTGCGTCGTCGTTGTTCGTGGCAGTAGAACTGAACGAAACTTGAATTATTGAATTGCGTGTGTCATGTCTGTTTTTAGTGGCGGTTTTGAGTTACAAATTCAAATAAAATATGCCCACATTTACGAGATTCGTAACGGCAATAGTGCGTGTTGTATAAATTAGTCGATGGACAGAAACCAGTATTATAAGACGATAATTCGCAGGTATTTATAACTATGATTACTTTTTTTAATATCTTATATTTAGCCCCCGTGGATTTAGAGAGTAGATATTGTAGAAAACATTTATCAGAGCAGTTTAATGTAGTTATAAACATTGCACGACCCTATATAAATAAAAGCACGTGGCATTATTTGCATTTACATTCGGCGTAAAGATATAAACAGGCAGGAAATAGAATTTAGTCACGGCTTTTTTGAGTGTTCACTTTATTCCTAATCTGCATGGTGCAATGCTACATCGAACCTTGCTGTGCGCACTCCACTCTAAATCGTGTCAGCAGTTGATGTGCGACGGGGTTGCCTAAGTTTAGTTTTCATCGCGCTCCCCTTCGGAGACGATTAATTTCCGCCTACAGGGTTACAGATGAAAAGTGCTTACTTGGCTCGTACTACCTGTCCTCAAGCGTTGTATCATGAATTAATATACACCAGGTGTAATAAGTCAATGAGTAAAGATATATGTTTAATATCCTCTTCACTGATTATATCACATGAAACACATGTTCTGAAGCACGCGTTTTTAAAGGGCGGGCGAACATCTAATGTCCTCATAAACACCTCGTAAATGCAGTTGAAACTGTCAATGTGCTTGTCACGACACATAACTACAAGAAGTACCAACAGTGACCACTGTAGTTATATTACGAATGTTGACAAGACATGGCGTGGCCACTTACAAGAACGGAGCGTTATTTCACTAACGTTTCTACCATCAGACCCCATCACTCTGCAATGTGATTTATGACGAGAAATTAAAGTCAAAACATACATATAATAGTTGAGAACAAAGTAAATACATATTTGGTATTTTTGGTCTCACATACGTAGCGGTTATCAGAGATAATACAATACAGTATCAACAACAAATTATCATAACTAGATATTTTCCACAGAGGAATTATTTATTCTCGTCTTAATTTTACATGGCGAAGTTAAGGCCTGCGCCCTTTCTTACATCTAACCATGATAAAAAAAACTAGCAAAGCAAAGACACCCAGAGATAATAAACTAAAATTATACAATAAAAAGAAGAAATAAAAGTATACATGACCAACTATTGTAACAAACCTTAAACCTACATTACATAATTATAATTACTATAAAATTTACACCTAATTATACACTTACTCAATGTTTACATGATAAATAATGGCCTGTATAAATTAATAAAGTGTTAGTTTTTTTGCCAGCTACATAGGTAATATTTTAATACAATTGTAACCATTCAATTTAGGGTTTATAATTTATAATTGAACACAAGAATTTTCATTGGGTTGTTGCATAGAAAATAATAGTTTTCTTATCTGATTCCTAAATACTGTTGTCGATGTTATATTCCTTAGGTCATCTGGCAACTCATTCAAGGCTTTTGATACGTAAGCGGCGAATGATTGAGCATAACTTTGAGTTTTATAAGCTGAAGTTGATATCATTTTCGGACAGGAGGCTCTTGTATCACGACTATGCTTGTTTTTTACTAACTGAAAACGTTTGTGTAAATATTAATGTTGTGTATAAGAAAGAGTTCTATGCAGCAATACCTGGGAATTTAATTTTAGCCTTTCCTTTAAACGCAGCCAGTTCATTTTTTTGTAGTACGGTGTGACGTGATCTCGTCTCTTCAAATTGGAAATATACCGAACGCATGAGTTCAGAAGTACTTGTAACCTAGCCATCAAATTGTCATTTGTATCCGTAAGTAAAATGTCGCAATAATTGAAATGTGGAATGAGAAGTGATTTTTCTAGCAACATTTTACATCTTCTGTGAGAAAACGTGTCAGCTTTCTATAAAGAGTGTAAGGCGCAGTGAATTTTTTTTACATATATGAGTACTTTGTATTGACCAGTTCAATGTCTCGTCCATGTAAACGCCGAGGTTTTTGACATGTCTGCTAAAAGGAATAATTGAGTCGCCTATCTTGACATTACCCAGACTGGTACAATCAACTGACTTGAGAAGTCTCATGGTGCCAATTAAGATAGCTTGGGATTTATTTGGGTTTATGTGCAAGACGTTTTTCCTGCACCACGCACTTAATGATGTTAGATCCTCATTTAAATATTCCATCGTTTCATTCAAACTGTTTACTTTTGATGATAAGTAGATTTGAATGTCATCTGCGTAAAGATGATATTTGCAGTGGGAAAGTGAGGTAATAATGTCGTTTATGTACAATGAAACTAGTAAAGGACTAAACACCGATCCTTGAGGAACTCCGGTTTCAACAGCAGAACATTCCGATGTCTGGTCACCGACCACAACACGCTGATATCTTCCACCCAAACAGGATTCAACCAACCGTACGGAATCGCGAAAAAAATTAAAGTATTTAGCTAATTTTAGAGAAGTATGTTATGATTAACCGTGTTAAAGGCCTTTGAAAAATCTAGAAGTGCGAGCACTGTTGACTGACGTCTATCCATGGCTAGACGAATATCATTCGTAACATTCAGTAGTGCTGTAGCAGTGCCGTGATATTGTCTAAATCCTGACTGATATTCTGTTAACAAGTTGTATTTGTTAATGTGGGCATGTACTTGCTGAAATGTTATGAACTCCAACGCTTTAGACAATGAAGGGAGAATACTCACTGGTCTAAAACCGCTAACATTCTTGGGCTGTAGTATCTTAGGTAACAAGCGAATCTCTGCACTTTTCCATGCTATAGTGTAAACGGCTTGACTTAATGAAAAGTTAAATAAATCCTTTAGTGTGTTTACAATATATGGTAATATTTTTTGTACTTATATTACAGGTATGTTATCTGTTCCTTCAGCTGATGATTTTATACGCCTTATCGATTTATAAACATTCCCTACATTTACTTCTACAAAACATAATTTATGTTGACTGTATTCAGATATTTCATTTAAAAATTTGATTGTTCGAGCTTCAGTGACTTTGTCAAGTGAGCTAGGCATCCTTAAGAACTCACTGTTGAGCTCCTCTACACTGAAATCCCAATGTCCTATGTTCTGACGCATTTTACCCACGCCTATGCCACGTAATTTTTTCCACAACTCTTTCGGCGAAGATCCACATTTTTAGAAATCTAACGTGTAACACATTTTAGCTTACCTAATGGCACTAGTGCATAAGTTGCGCAGACGTTTATACTCTTGAAAAGTTGTTTCTTCTGACCACGAACTATTTTTGCCTCGCGTTTAAATCTATTGTAGAAGAAGTCACGGCTACGCATTAGAATGCCTTCATCACATATTTTATCCAGAGTTACTGTTACATTATATAATTTTACGCGGGCAAAGCCGCAGCCGGCCAGCTAGTAAAGAGATAAAGATGAATTAAAAACAAAGGAGTTATGCAATTAAAGTACGCTCGGCGAAGTAGACTGAATAAAGCTGTTTGTATTTGTTGTATTATTTAACATCTCACTTCATATTTCTTTGCTTCTTAACATCATTTGAAGATGTTTTCTGTTTCACAACGTTCTTCTAGCTTGGTGTGTTGATCGATGTTTTTCTTTTTCAGCAATATGTCATTAATTTCATTGGCCCCGTTGTTCTTTGGTGTCAGGAGTGTACGTTCGCGCAACCAATCAATGGGCTTCTCACAAATGTAGGACATATATTAAGATATACATTTTATAAGAGATCAGCTTTTTTCATTACTACTCTTCCTAGGCTTGCAGGTATCTGTCCATCGGATTCAGGATATGACCCATCGCCAATTTTAGAGAATAACTCAGGACATATATAATTTTTTAAAATATGTAATTAAAAGAAAGTAACTCTTTTCTACAGCACACGAAGGCGTAACGTGGCAGCTAGTTAACCTATATTAGACAGCCCAGAAATAGTGTTTATAAATTGCGTGATGTAAAACTGAGTCTATAAACATTTTCAAAAATGTTATTTCTTCTAATGACTTTGAATATAGGGAACATGTTGAACAGTTTCACCATAGAATGTGGATAGCACAACGCAGTGCAGTTTCCGTATTCATAATATTTCAGCCTTTCAAAGGTGACAAGAACTCATCTTTGTTTTAACAATTATGTCTAGACCGTTTTGAATTCAAATCAGTGAATAATATGTATTACTTCTCGTGCGGAGATTAATCATTAATCTTTCTTAAGTGAACTCTCAGGAAAGTAAATTAACATGTATTATAGTATGACCAAAACTGTGTTTCAATTCCGGGTGCATTAATGTATATAATTATTGCTACATGTTTTACAGGTATTCGTTAAAGAGGAAGCAGCAGTGAGTGACATCAATATCATGAATGCTTAAGTATTGTTACGTTATACAATACGTATTGGTATATAAAGTTTGTGTAACAGAAGTCAAGATATTTAACTAAGCAAGTGAGATTATATTTCAAATTTAGCAATGCTAAAAACTTATGTCGTAAAGAAACAAGAAAGCATGATGAGTGATACGGGAAAATGAAGTCTCTACCTATTAAACTTGCAGCCACAATGTTCAAGTGACAAATTATCACTAAAGAAACTATTTTCCAACGAACTATTTTGTAAAAAAACTCTTTCGAACCAAAACTACCGCTATTAAATGTATGTAGTAAAAGTAGGAACATTTTTAAGGATGATTATTTGCAAGTTATGTGATTTTTAGTTAAATGTAGAAAATTAAGTTTTAGATAAGGTTGAATTATTTCCAATTACACAGTACAGTTTTAAGAAATTCTCCTTATGATTTTTATCTTGAAAATTAATATGTGAATTAATGTCTTTATCGCTAACTCCATATTTAAACTCATTGGTTGGAAATTTTATGCACAGAAACATACTAGATGAGTTCTTTTAGTTTATTAATTTTTAAGGGATATTAAGTATATCAGCCTCAACATTAACATTTAGATTTATCGTTAACGTTAATACACAGAAGAAAGATATACGTATTATTTAATTTTCGTGTTGCAAATAATGACGGTTTCAATGACGTAACAATGGTTTACGGGCAGTTTCTTGTGCTGTCATGTAATCAATCAATTGGACATAGTTTAAGCTGTAGGAAAGAAAAGTTTTTCGAAATGAACAAGAAACAAGCAATATGACGAAAATTCCTATATCTGAAATTACAAAAAATGTTCCGTGTTACTGATAAGTGGCACGTAAAGATGCTAGTTACTTGATTGACATTATCAGTTATAAATTGAGGGGCTCAGTGTTACAGTGGTGTAAGTCACAAATAATCAGAACTACTGTTTTAAATTATATTATAAAATTTGTGAAAAGAATATTCTGTTACAAATATTTCATCCTTAACTGAATTTTTGTATTTAATTTGAATATTATAAAAATGGGCTGCATTTTGCATGTAATTTAAAAAAATTGTTTACGAGTAAACTGTTTAAACCGACTTCACCGCCATAAATCTGAGCCCCTCAATTCTCGAAGCTTATAAACCCGCCAACCAATTTTTTTTCCATCTATGGGCTTTCCGTTGAGTGTACTATAATTTTTCTGTGGACTTTGCGAACCTATTTTCAAAATCTTGAAGAAAAAAGTGGTAATAAAAGTGCCGTTATTGAAAGTGGGTTTCTTCCCGCCCCTCATGGAACTTTCGATAAAGTCGCACGCAGACCAAGAAGCGCCCCCCCCCTCCCTCAACATCCCCAGAACTTCGAAGAACCGCATCTCACCGCTTCACGGTCTTTATTTATTCTCGAAGGCTGTAAGGGCGCGGAATTGAAAGACCAACCCCTTCCGAGAGGGGTGGTAGCTCAAAGAGAAACCCTCAGGCCCACACTAGCGTCTACATTCGTACGTTAATTTTTCATCCAGCAGCTGCAGCGAAAAGAAACTTCCTCCGCCATTTACTTATAAATACTTAATGCCTGCTTGAACACTGGAACGTGCTAGAAGCTGTGTTTCTTGTCTGAGACTAAAGAAACTGCCAATTGTTATGCTTCTCGTAACTTCTAACGGTTCTTTTATACACAACTTAGAGTAGGGTGGGGCAAGATCGCGCAGTTTGCGTTTTAGTACTATTTATAACTATGTAAAGCTTTTAAAAATGCGAATGAAGTAACATAACAACGTACGTAGTCTTGCAAACACAAAGGACTTTTCTGATACATCTGCTAGAAACACACAGTGAGGAAATTAACAATTAACCCTGAGATGCAACTGTGCAGTCTTACCTGCTGTGTGGGGTAAGAATGCGCACACAGATGGGGTAAGACTGCGCATGTATGAAAATCTAACATAAATCACAAGTGAAGGCCCCTCCTCCACATCGTCAGCTTAATGCTACAACTAGGTAACTAGGTAGCTGGAGATATCCAACTATAACACTGAAAATTGCTTTTGTTATACAAATAGATACTTTATGAAATGCTAATTTGTGTTGCATCAATACTCCTAATTAACACATTTTTAATGTATGCATATCAAACGAATAATCATAAGGGAAGCGTAGGTATCTGCAGATAACTTAATCTTCGAAAATTTAAGTTACCCAGTTCTTGCACTAAGCTGACGATATGAACCACCATTCTGAGCATTATCCGCACTCAATCCAATATTCGGTGAGGAGGGGGGGACGGATGAGTATACTTCTCCGAACAACCAGGACAGCTGTATTCTTGCTTTGAATTTGTATTCCCTGTCGTTTTTTTCTCTGGTTGTGCACATTCGTTTTGCTTATTAGAGTCCTTTCTTTAGTCACATAGCTGCACTTCCAATGTTCTTATGAAATGCGATGAAGTTAGCACTTAGATTTCCTCACCTCTTTACGTCGGGGGTGAACATGTCTAGCTCGTGGGATAGGTGATACTTCTTTAACAGCAATATATCCTGATGATTCAGGGACGCCGACTGCAGTGATAGTAGATGGCTTAGCAGGTGTTTCAAATGACGTCAGGTTCACGTTTGATGGATGGTTCTCGCTTTGAACAGGGCTATGTTATAATAATTCAAGATTGTCATTTTGAGAGGGATGTTCGCTTATCTCAGGATCAAGAAATTTATCGGTCACATTACGCGAAAGAAAATCATAATCACTAAAATTGTATACATTCAATGGGAACACTTCAGTCACTTCGAAATCTTACAAAGCATTTCCGACTGTAGCTGTCCTTCCATAGGCTTTTGTGAAAATTGAAGACACTTGATAAACTGTAATTGGACGACCGGATTGATTTGTCACCCAAATATCACACTCTGAAGAATCAAAATTTTTTAGTGGTCCAAAGAAAGCTCTGTCAAGGGACTGCGTCTTATGACTGCTAAGTGGGGGCAGAGACAG
>PNEQ01119047.1:12782-32795 GCA_003012365.1 Medauroidea extradentata
AGAGTTAAATTAAGTACTGGATTTAATAGCTCACAAAGCTATGAAATACACAAAACAGTAATCAACTAGAACTCTCACAACACAATTAGTTATGCACACAATTACTCCTGTGTCACAGACACGTTAATTAACTTTGACAATTAAAGCACAAGAAAAGTCTACCGTCAATTAACTAAACACTATAAATCACAATAAAATTCAGTCATATATCCAATCAACAGTATTTCTAATAATTACAATGTACAACCTTATCAGTCCGAAGTGGTGATGGCTCACCATGTGCTGCGCAGCACCCCGAGTGCACCGCTGTCTTCACTCTTGAGGTCTTCTGTTCGACTCCCGTCGCGCACCTCCTCTTCGCTCGTCAGCCCACAGCAGCAGTCCTCTTGTTTCGCCAAACACTGCTCCGTAGGTAGCCCCCTGCCGCCTCACAGTAGGCTTTGACGTCACCAAGATGTCTTCACCAGTCTCTCTCCACAGGCGTAGCACCTTCCTCTAGCACTTCCAATACCTAACTCTCCTCAAATGTGCCGATTCTGTGGTTTTATACTAGCCCAGACAGTCGGGTGTTCCCCGCATTACAGGGGTCTAAAAATAGATATTTCATCATGTTTCGGATGTGCTTGTAGTCACGTCGGCCGCCCTCGAAGGGTTAAGACGCAATTGGGACAGGTATCTATGACGTAGTTTAGGCGGGTTTCCCACTATGAGCCACCCGGGCTTTGAGTCATCGGCCAGCCCTCAGGGTGTTACGAAACAGCCGCCGACCACTGGCCTCCAGGAACATGGCACGCAACAATATGATTGTGATGTTTCCTGCGTGTGTACACATGGCTGTGTGTGTGGAGCAAGTCATGCCCAATACAGTAACTGCATCTTCGTTAGCTCTATTTACCACAACCACATACTCAATAAACCCAGTAAGAGAATATATAACAAAACTAACTGATTTCTCTTCACCTACCTCACTAGCAGCAAACAGGTTCCACTACGTTTTCTTCACGCGTCTTGAATAGCTGCATCATGGGACGCACTGCAGCGTGACAGTCGCACCAACTCTCACGACAAATCACTAGAAATGAATGGTGCGCAGTCATTCCTACCCTACCCTACTCAAATTGACCATGTTTATGGAAGCATTTTTGGTATTCACCACCGACCGTAATTACTAATATTTCGAAGTTTCCCGTACTGTTGTGGGTTAAAATCTTTATTATGTTTCATAATAAATTCTGCACAATTATGTGATATTAGTTAGTAATTCCGGATATGTAACTTAAATCAAGATCAACTGTTTATAACATTACAAACAGTATACTTACCGAATCGAACACGTCGATTTCGCTATCGATTATGTCAGAGGAGCTTCGATAACTCTTTGTTTTCAGGAATGCAACATGAGTTCAGTCTAGATATAACTACAGATAGTTGTCACTTGCCATGTGTTAACTGGGACATGTTAGGTTTGTAAGCAGTTATACCAGCCGTCACGGCAGGATACTCCGACAACACAATTACATCTCCTAGACGCTGAGACATGTTTGGACGTCTTCGAGGCTCAAGTCTGCAAGTAGCACATTGTCAGCGTGTTTAGTAACGTCTCTAGATACTACAGCGACCTTCAACATTGCACTTGACGATCAAACTAGGGTTCTCGTGACATAGTAGTATGCAAAAAAACACTTTGAACAAAAAGGAAGGTCAGTAAATTGCAACGTCTGCTTCAAACGTTAGAGTCAACGTCGCAATTCTAGAATTACGATAGCGCAGCGGATGCAACATAAAGAAAGCGAAGATAATAAAATAACTTGCTTACCGATCGGCGTCACTTTTGTCGCGCGGACGTCACAGAAGACTCGACACTGATTGGCTGTCTTGTTTACACATTCGCCTTGCGTCCTTCTTGCTGCGTCCGCGACGTTGCAATAAGTCCAGCATTAGGTTACAAGTTTACGTCGGAAGCTTGGCACGGAAGAGATTGAAAAAGGTTTTTGCGGAAAATAATTTAAGCTTAAACGCATGTAGACTGTGATTAAAGTTATTTTCTAGAAAATATAAACATTTAGCGCAAGCGGCTTACGAGAAGTCCTCACCTGGCGCATGTGGTACGCGTATTCATTTCCACGTCAACCACTTATCATATATTCATATAACTTTTATGTACGAAAGTAACACACACTTGCAAAACTACGCTTATATAATTAAAAAAAAAACATTAGCAGGAATGTTAGAATCAAGATTTTCGGGCCTCTCCAAATGACTTAAACAGCTATTTATACTATTTTAACGCCGAAAATACTACCGAATTCGTAAAGTGCAAAAGGAGATGCATGCGTTGGCCTTTGCTTCATACTATCTACAATTAAAATGTTTGAATGATTACTTAAGGTCCCATAGGAATAACACTACAATGATGACCTTGCATGTTGTGAATGCAGGCTAATGCTTCTCGTCGAGCGTGTTACTCTAGCTTTTATCGCTCCACTCTTTCCACGCGTCCAACGCGGAAAATTGAAACCGCTACTCTTCTCTTAAGAGTTTACGATGTTTAGGAACAAAGCATTTAGGATAATTGTCTCTTTAAGTTTGTAATACTGGGAAATGCAAGGGTTATTATTTAATTTATTTTAAATCCGATGAGCCGTAAAAACCGAAATTGAATTGTAAAATGCTTAATATCTGCAAAATATATGCACAACTTTCAGCTATTCCAACATAATCACTACGCAGATTGAGACCATAGTCGTGCCGCGGGATCTACTTTCCAAAACACACCGCAAAGAAAGCTGATGCTTGCCTATTGAACATTGTTCGTATAAACACTTGAGGTTCGAACGCATACAAGATGCATCAAATGTCAACACTACAGTTTTGTTTCTTCATGCGATGCCCCTGAAGTGATAGCAAGTGAATACAGCGCTGCTGTTTGCCCCTTCCCCCAACCAGTTTCAGTTACCAAACCAACACATCAGATGAAACCTGGTTACGAGCATGCCAACATGTCTGTGACAATAAACTGTGTGACCAAATGCGAGCTGTGTTGAGTCATCTGATTTTTGCGGGCAGAAGAGATCAGTGCAGCAGATATCCAGTGCAGTATTAGCGTTGTGTACGGCGAAAACATGATGAGTGATGACGTTGTGCGAGATTCCTGACCAAAACCCCGCGAAGGCAGCACTGTCGTTTGTGACGAAGGTAACCGAGGAAGGAAGTCACCAGTGACAGTTGAACTGGTGCAGCGGGTGGAAACAATTGTACGTGATAGACATCGATTCGCGATTACAAAACTGTCTGAAAAATTTCTGCACATTTGACGGTCAGTCATGTAAACCATTGTTACAGATAAGCTGGGGTAGAGTAAACCTTGTGCACGATGAGTGCCTATCCAAAATGTCGACTGACCTCAACAATGAGCAGCGAATAGCATCGGCATTGCCATTTCTGTTGCGTCACACAGACAACGGATAACAGTTATAGAATCGAATTGTAAAAGAAAATGAATCATAAATTAATTTCTGCAATCAATAAACCAAACGTTTATCTCAACAATTCTCCAAATAAGCCGAAAAGTTTAAACTAGCATTCTTCACCAAGGATTTGACAGCTGCAGTATTCTGTAATCACCAAGGTGTGCTACTGATTGATTTCACGAGACAACCATCAATGCTACTTCATAGAGTGCGACATTACAAAGGCTACGACAAACGACCCGCAACAAACCAAGAGGAATGATGACATCAGGTGTTGTCTTGATTCTTGACAATGCCCGACTGCATAGTGCTACGATAACCCAACAGTTGCCTGCAAATTTCCGACGGGAAGTCTTTAAGCACACTCCTTAGAGGCCATATTTGGCACCGTGTGACATACCACTTTTCTCCCTTAAAAATTATGTTGGAAGGACGTTGCTTCAACAGCAATGACAAACTGCGGGACGTGAAAGTGGTTTATAAGACAAGCGACACATTCCTTTGCAGAGGGTACATATTGGAAAGTTGGTGTAACTTTAGGGTAAGCGTCTCAAGCTGTGTAGTGGTTATGTTGAAACGTAGCTGAAATATGTACGTATCTTTTGACAGCAAACTAGTTTTACAATTCATTCTCATTTTATTACATCCAATCGGAGGTTCAAAATAACTCACTGTCGTAGTAGGCCATTTAGAGTTAAGCGACTCAATCAGAAACAAAAAATTATTTTAATGCAGCGAAAAATTAAAAAAAAAAAAAAATTGGACTTAAACTGTACAAATAGTAATCCTTATAAAAAATTACTTTTACGTCACATTAAGTTCTTTACATCTGCTAGTTTAGGCATAGCGTGATTACTGTGAAGCACAGCGGTTAAAATATGAAATGTGTTACTTACTGAACGATATAAAAATACTCGTGTATTTTTTATCTTTTTACAGGATACCTAGAAATAAAGACTAATTTACTAGACCAAAAATTATTGTTAAATTTAACATTTTTGTCTTCAGATTGCATTATAAATATAAAAACTCGTGAGATGTTGAAATGTTTGTTACAGTGGGAGCTTACAATTAGATTTTATTGGATTGTGGATATACTCCAATGCTCATGTTTTACTGATCAAACTTGTGTTGACTGACAAAGTGCAAAAAATCATAGAAAAAGACATAAAAATAAAACAAACAGAAAAAAACCATTTTAGGGGAAATCTGTTAGTTTGCTAAACATTGTCGAACCTCTAGCCGGCCAGACACCTACATTCATTAAAAACTCCAGCCACTTTATTTCTGTATCCAGAACCCTAGAGGTATCATCATCCGACATCCTGGTGAGTTTCGATGTCCAGAGCTGGTTCACCAATGTTCCAGTAGCAGAAACACTTGCCACAGTGAAATACAAACTAGAAAATGACATCACTTTTAGTGAAAGAACATCCATACACTTCTCATCCATAATGGAGCTCATGACACTCTGTGTCACCACAACACACTGGAAGTTTAAAGAAGATTTCTATAAAGAAACTGATGGCATGGCTATGTGGGACTCACTTTCACTATTCATGACATATACAGTAATGGAGGATCTGAAACAAGAGGCACTAAGTAACTTAACAACTTCGCCCAAAATTTGGCTGCGATACATAGATGACACTTTCCTGGTTTGGCAACATGCACTGTAAAAACTCGTCGAATTTTAAGATTTCCTCGATTCATTCCGGCCATCAATACAGTTAACACATGAAGTAGAATCCAACAATAGCATCCCTTTCCTATACACTCTAGTCTCCAAAGAAAATCACAGACTCAGTACCAAAGTGTGCAGGTAATCGACACATACTGGTCATTTTCTGCATTTTGAATCTAACCATCCAACAAGTACAAAGTCGGGCATTTTTCGCACACTAGCCAACCGAGCAGAAAGATCTGCTCAGACAGGAAAACATAAATTGAGGAACAGTGTCACCTAAGAAAAGAATTTATTGCCAACAGGTATCCCAGATTTACCGTTGAGAAGCAGATAAGTAAATCAAAACCACGAAACTGCGAAGTAACCACAGAGAAACCACATTCCGGAACTATGAATATTCCGTTTGTGCGTGGAATCTCTGAAAATATAAGAAAGTTGGCCAACAAATACGACCTACGAACAGCATTCCATTCCAGCTATACAGTATAAAACATCCTCACTAAAGTAAAACCTATAGTAGATAAAAATAGACCCGCGAATGCATACAATAAATACCATGCGAATGTTGCTTTATAAACATAGGTGAAACCGGTAGAACATTATCCTCTCGCGTAAAAGAACACAAGAACAACACACAAGGGGGTGAAATACAGAATTGCCGAATATGCATGGGGAAAGAGCCACTAAATACTCTGGGCCTCAGCTAACCCAATAAGTCAGGAAAATGATGTAATTAAACGAAAACAAGCAATAAAAGATGTATTTTATATAGCCAGTAACAAAAATATCACAAACAAGACATTAAATTGAAAAATACGTGGTTACCGTTAGTAAAAAAATGGACCATATTGCACAATAAAAATACATAAGTAGATCTGTGTTCAACAGTCTCGGCAGAATACCAGCCAACCTTACTACAAGGTGCTCAGCCAATCATGAGAGTACTTGTCTCTCATTGGCTAAGAGCCCAGCCAGTCACACATGCTTCACCGCCGTTCGCCGATCAGTTTAGAGACTATCCAGGCTATATAAACCCCAATTTTCTAGTGAACTTCATTCGCATCTTGGTGTTCCGACCAGCTGTGTCTCAGCATGAAGATGGGAATAGACCGCAATTCTCAAATCGTTGCCTTTTTCGTTGTTTTTAACGTGTGTTGTGTGGTTTCTTGTCTTTGTGTTGTTGTCCACGCTTCACTGTTTTTTTCTACTTCCATCTTTTTCGTATTGGGTATGTGATTTTATTTGTGCCTGTCTTTTGTGTCTGGGTGTCGTGTTATATATAATTATATATAATTATATACATATATAAAAAGGAAAGAATTCCTCTGGGATTGTTTTTTTGTTTGTTATGTGTTTTATATTCTTTTCTATGTTTTTTTTTGCACTTTCTCATTAAAAACAAGTTTATCAGCAAAATACGAGCAACTGCATATGTGCACAAACCAAACAGTTATAAATGTAAAATCTCGTATTTAGTAAAATTTTTAATAACACACACTTTAACACGCATGCATATAAAATTATTGTTTACACACACATACATATCATATTGACAAACACACGCATATATATCTATATTATTCACACCCACATATATCATTTACACACACAAATATATATTATTCACTCACGCACACACACACACACACACACACACATATATATATATATATATATATATATATATATATATATATATATATACTGTCAATAAATAACCGCATAATTAGCATATCACGCGAGTCCTGACCTCAATTGGAGAAAATATTTATATTATTATTATGAGTTTGTTTCTGGACATCTTACATATACATATTGTTTATATACATTATGTATAAATATGTGTTTATATATATATATATATATATATATATATATATATATATATATATATATATATAGTTACATACTGTTTTGATATGTTCGGATTCATAAATTCAATAAATTTGTTCGGCGAAATGTATAAATGCAATGAGATTTTGAAGCAATAAATTAATAATTGATTAAATGATAACATCCACGGCTATATAAAAGAGAACACTGCTTGACACATCAAACCACAGTTTAAACTCTTGCCCATTTTACGGTAAAAATTAAAAAATCATGAAATGTATTTACAGATATTTCAGTAATTATAAATCAAAAGAACATTTCATTTAGATATCTCAAAGATTACGGGATTGATACACTTAGATATGAAGTTAAAACGTTTCACTCTTTTCTGTTTTTTTTTTTTTTTTTTTTTCGAAATCAGAAGAATACTTCATACGTGTTTGGTATTTACATAACCATACGCCTGAAACAAATAATACTTATACATCCGGATTAGTTGGATCCATATGGATGAATATTCAAAAATAGGTTTAATTAGTTTTTAACACCTAAATAATCGAATTTAAAAAATTTTAATCAAACTTTGGGCAAATTATTAAGCATACATTTGTAGTGAAAGTTATGTTGATAGTCCGGTAGGCAATGTTTACGCTATAATCTCGATCCACAGGAAACACATTCAGTACTTATCTCCCGCTAGAGTTTGAAATATAAAATCCCCACGTACTTCCCAGGTGTTTGCGTGATCTTCATTACAATGTGAACAGTAACTGCTAATCTCGAAGGGTTTTCAACAAATTGTGATAATTTTTAGAGATTGAATTTCAAGTAATTTTACCTTCAAAGAGGTTGAAATTTGAAGAATTCTTTAATTGATGTATACGTGTTTGTGCAAGTGTTTCATTGGAGTGAAAATCTTGACGATAGCCCGTCGGGTTCAAGCAATATCGACAGTGTAATGAAATTACATTTCACACATTTTAATTTAAAAAATTGCTTTTGGGTTTTTGCCTATGACCTGTAAAGAACCCACCTGCAAAATGTAACTTTTCCATGTCCAGCAGTTTGGTCTGTGGTTTGTATGTCAGTTATTAAATGAATCCAGTTACATAAATGACACACAAAGAGGAAAAGGAACTGATTCTAGAAACATAATGCATTCCTTTAGTTCAGGATTACTAAGCACAATTCAAGGTAACATAGTTTTGTTTACTCATAAACGTGTAGTTAAATACAACTACATTCCCTACAGTAATTGCATGTACACTTGGCCACACAAAGTAATGAATGACTAATATATTTTTGTAATGAAAATTGACATTTCAATATTTCCTATGTTTGTTGACGAAAAAAGTAAGTGGAAATCAATTCAACCGGTGTTTAAAGCAACTAAAATAAACATATGAATTAATTTTATTTATTAATACCGCAGTGGGTTATGCTTTTGGCTGCAGTTAATATTGTTTGCGTACATTCACTGAATAACCGTGCGAAACCCGAAAAGTGTACTTGTTTTGTAATAACACATGATTTTTAAATTAAATATCGCTTAGCGATTTGCATGTAAGATGTCACAGTTAATTAGATCTGCACGCTTAAAGCCAATGAGTTTTTATCATAAATTTTACTGAGCTCATATACGTTATCAGCATGGAAAATATAGGCCACAAATGTGAACTTTTTATATTTGAGGGTGATTTGAGGTAACTACAGCATTTAGAAAATCTTACATTTGAAACGCTAGCTAAATCACTTTCTCACAACATAGCTGCATTTGTGACATCTTCCTTCAGTACACCAGACGGCACTTGGCGGGTCTGAAACAGTTGGTTTCGGTTGGACATAAGGATTATTTGCTGAAATTGTGTTTTGGGCCAGTGTGTACGGTATAAGGATTTATTCTGGTCGCAACCCACTTTTGTAATAGTTACTGCGTGCCCACAACTTCTGAAAAATAGCTTATATACACCGCCATTTTGGAAGGAATGAAAACTTACATATTCGCTTAGATAATAAGTAGTTTCCTTCTCTCTAAATCTGTTTATAAATACTCAGCAGAATTTTGTTTTCCACACACATTTCTACTGTTTAAAACATGGGTAAATATTCAGAATTACTTAAATGTAGCAGTTTTCATTTGTGTTATATGTGTGGTATATTTAAATGAAACTTCGGTAATGAAATATTCATTCAATTACTTTCATATTTTGCCTTCTACTTGAGTGTGAAATTATGTTTCACGAATTTTAAATTTCATACATGTAGCCCATTGTATTTACATATTGCTACAATGAGACATTGTTGAATAATGACCAGAGTTACAAATAAATAAAAATATACAACATGTTCATTACACCTGTTCCAAAAATTGCACTTGAATAACAATCCAGTGTTGCTTTGCGCCCTTGTGTTTTTAACTCGTTTTCCCCGCATATCATGCATGCATTTTAACACCGAGCTACGTAATGCACATAAAAACGCGAACAAACTTTTAAAGTGGAAACTTTTCGGTGACGATGATATCATGTACCGTAATTATCGGACAAGTTATATTATATTTTGTCGTACTGGCATAACGAGCTGCTAATAGAGACGTCCCGCACTGCACTCCTTAGTTCGAGTAATGGCGCACAACACACACAGTACATGAGTGTGTTGTTGCTCTAGTAGAAGAGGGAGGTTTTGCAGCTAGTCAAGCCGGTGCACATTACGGCGTGTCATCTCGGACTGCGCAGAGGTGGGTCAAACAGTATAACGGGAATGGTCAAACTGGTAGGCGTCATGGTACAGGGTTCAAACGTGTTTCTAATCGGGAGCAATACACAGCTTTGGTTGCTTGCTCTCGAAGAAATCCATTTCTTACTGCGTTACAACAGAAAAGGACGGTCGATTTTCCCGGCAGCACCCAAACAATACTAAAGAGATTAAATTTGCTATTCTATATTCCAGTAGAGCTGCTGTAATACAACTGTTGTCAAACGAATATAAAATATATTGGCTTGGATTTGCTGAGTTAAATTCTAATCGTGATTGGAATTATGTAATTTTCTCAGACGAGTCAACTTTCAGCTCGGCTAATAACGAGCCTGTGTTAGTCTACAGACCTAAAGGAAAACGACATGATGCGCTATATATTTCATCTTGTCGTCGCTCTGGAAGAGTTTCTGTGGCATGTTGGGGCTGTATGTCGTCATACGGAGCTGGGGTACTCCATCGAATCACAGGACGGCTTAACAGTGACCAATATATACATTTAATGAATGATATAATCGTTCCAAAAGTCAGAATGCAAAAACCCGAATGAGTGATCAAGCTTCAACAACATTTGTCTTCCATTCACACAAGTCAACGTGTGTAGGATTGGTTTTCAAGACAGCCATATATATATATATATATATATATATATATATATATATATATATATATATATATATACTGTATTACTTGGCCTCCTCGGTCACCAGACCTCAATCCAATTGAGAATGTTTGGGCAGAGTTAAAACACACAATGACAGAAAACTGGTCAGACCCCCCCCCCCCTTCCTTCCCAACTCGCAAGAAGCTCTTTGGGACGTAATACTTAACTCTTGGGAAGAACTTGCTAGGAGTGAAGGATATGTTAGACGTCTAGTAGAATTTATGCCAAGATGCCTTACTTCAGTAATGGAGTCAAATGGTAACTGGACCCCATACAAAAAACCCTCGTACGTAATCAGTCCTATTCAGGTATAAATCTATGTACTCAAAAATTTTTTTTGTTTAATGATTTTAGAGCCAAGAAAACAGAACGGTTCCTAAATGTAAATATATGTACGACCAAGTTTTTACGTCGGATTTGAACCTCGGTTCCACTGGGAAGTTTGCACACTGGGTCGCGACACTAATGAAAACTGTAGCTATAAGAATGCAAAACTTGGATATAAGTTGTAAGATATCACATGATAGTACTGCAACCAAATAATATGATTGCAATATGTCCTGATGGCTACTGTTAACTCAACGTAGAGAACTGATGTATTGTGTAACTGAGTAAAATAACATTTCTTATATTAATAAGTGAAGTTTCTTTCGCACGTTCTAATTGGGATCATATAATTTAGGTGGACGGGTTTACTGACTCATTCAAAGTCAAACCGGAGAAAAGAAATCGACTTGATCTAGAAATAGTATTGCTAAATTATGTTTCAATGATTTCTTTTGTTTATGAATATTGTTCTGCTCGTTTTTTTAAACATAAATGTTGGTAGGCAAGAGGAACCTGTCTATCGGTTCCGCTGATTCATTTATGTAATAACTACGGTCACTGTCATAAAGAAGGGTAAGGTTGTTTAGGGCATACTAGAATATTATTCGAAACAAATTTGCATTTATCTTCCAGTGGAACTGAATAGCACTTTTTTGTTATTTAGCAGCATTAATATCGACGCATGCATTGTAAAATAATTGTATTTAAATATCTCATATCTCACGCTGAATAAATATTATATTAACACTGACCTAATGAGAGAGGAAATATCTGTTGCGTACAAATTCATTTACTTTTTTTCCTTATTATATGACTTTACATGGCAACTGAATTTTCTCAAAAATAAAATTAAAATAATTATTGCTATATTAATTATTCGTTCAAACTCCGAGATTTAAACCAGCACACCCTGCAATATTTATTCGTATTATATTAAAAATGCCATAATTTTAACTGTCGTGTTAGTTAACAGCCAACCACATTGTAAATAGACGTAAAACATACTTGTATTGACATATTGCCAGTGTGTGTCCACACTTCCAGTGGCGGCTAGTGGGTTGTTGCCAGGTGAAGCTGCAGATAGTCCAATATGGACAGCTTGAGTGCTAGTTGACGCTATAACCACTGACACGCTGGTGTGTAGGTGCCGCATTTTACTGAGGGATCGTAAACGAATCAGTAGCGAGTACATCTTTCGTTACCATTGGTATGCTGCGCGTTCATCAGAAGAGTACAGTGCTGACTATCTGCAGCCCCACCTGAAAACAACTCACGAGCCGCCACTGCACACTTATTTGGCGTCCCTCTACAGTCTAACACATATCTTAGTGCCTTTATTGGTATCTACGACAGTGCAATGCAGTACCACTTGTTTGATGATCAAAATAGCTCATAGCAATAAGTGTAGGTTATGCGGCCTATCTTTAGAGGTACGAGCTCGTCGTTTAAAAATGTTTGGTTCATAAAGGCACTGAGAGAAGTGTTAGACTGCAGAGGGACGCCAAAGTAGTGTGGACACACACTAATAATAATGTCAACATAATTATGTGTAAAGTCTATTTCCAGTATGTTTGCTAGTTGACTTACACGACCATTAAAAATGTGGTACATTTTACGTAGCATATGTAAATATTGCAGGATGTGCTAGTATTCTATATAAAATGCAAAGTATTACCGATGCTTTTGGATGAAAATTCATTTATAATTAACTCTATACATAAAGTAACACAATTTCAAATTAATTAATTATATATATATATATATATATATATATATATATATATATATATATATATACACATATACTTATATATAGGTGTGTGTGTGTGTGGAGGTGTAGGTGTGTGTGAACACACGCCTAATACGAAATGTTGTATAAAACATAATTACTATTATCATAAAACACACTACAAACGAAATTTATATTGCATTACTTAAGGAAACCAAGAAATGTCTGTCTAAATATACTTAACTTGCATAATTTAGAAACTGTGCAATCAATTTAATAAATATATTTAAAATACTTGAAGGAACAATATTTCAAAAGGTAAGGGCGGAATTATGGAACTTCTGATCAGTGCTAGTGAATAAGGCGTTTTATCAATTAACATGTGTTTTTAAAATGTCATTGACGTCTTTGTTTTCTAACGTACTCTAATCAACTTTGTATTTACAGAATTTCTTGCGTGATTCACTTGTATATTTTATAACAAAGGTATACACATCACAGTTTTCTTTATTTATCTGACATTGGCACCGGTTATCGCGTAATTTGTCGCGTAGGTAAATAACTGCCTTGCATGTCAAGGAGGTTCCCGGTTTACGGTTAAGCGTTGCTGGATGTTTTAATAGTTGGTTTAAATGATCAATAAAGTCATAATGATAGAAACACCCAACATTGAAGGTTAACGATATAACATTAAATGTTTAATTAATTTGTCAAAGAGGTCCTATAAAATAAAAGTTATTAAAATTGACATTCCAAATGTCTACCCTTATCAACTTTTTATATTAACGTTTTAATTGCAATTTACAAAAATTATTATTTCATAATTCCACTTAAAGCTAACACGTACGGTGTAGTGTTAATCTTAAATAATGTTATAAATTATGAATAATTATGTGTATTTGAATCAGACTACTATGTTGCAAATAAGGATATCTGAACATTAAATAAAAACATAACAAAGGTATATAGAATAGTCTGGAATCATCAGCACCGATAATTGATTTTTGGGCATGAACACAACACGCTGTAGTAAATTATGCAAAATACACTATTTTTTCGGGTATATATGTATATTTTTTAAGGGCTCACAATATCACCGTCTACTACAAACCGCTTGACGTGATCGGTAATTATTGTTTACTTATTATGGCGATCGTAATGTCATATAGTTCGTTATAAGTTTGTTGTAAGTATTTAACGGAAATAACTTACTTTACCTAGAATCTTAAATATTTTGTGCTTCATAATATTACATTGTAAAAAGGAAACGACCCAGGTGACATTCGTTTTCTTATATTATTAAACGATTAAAATGCCTGTGTGAACAATTTATAATTTGCAATGTTCTTATGACAATTACTAACTTACAATTAAAAAATAATATGACGGTTTGAAGTTACAGCTCTTTGGTTTCTTTGTTTTAAATAAATATTCTGTTTATAACTTGGTCTTACCTGAATACGACACTAATATCTTATATTCGCAATCTTACGACAATTACCTTCGGCTGTTATTAACGTAATGTTACGAATGCACTTGACGTTATATTTGGGGTTTTTGATAATTACAAGTGAAATACATTACTAATACTTATTTCATTTTGATTATTGTCGTTCTTAAGACATTGTTTCTGCCGGGAAAAATTATTCTATTCTATCAACGGGATTCGAACCTGCGTCTCAAGAACGGTACGAGAGTGTCGTGAGGAGCTCGCTAGGTTGTTGCGATTTCGATGTGTGCCTCTGTTCGCTGGCGAAGATACCCGAAGTGGGACTTAAACAAATTTCTGGCCTGTAGAGAGCGACACTTTTTTGTGTGGTTGAGTGTACATTATAGAATTGTAAAAAAAAATATTTATTTTCGAGTTGATTTCCTATTATCTCTGCGAAATGGCAAAGTTCGTTTGCAAACAGGTACGTTAATAAATGCTGTTCAGTTTAGAGTATTTCTCCAATTCAAGAATCCTTTAAAGATCAAATCAAATAGGAAATGCCTACCAAACTTCCAGGTAGGAAAATTAGCACACGTGTGTGTTTACCGTCTTGAATGACAGTAACGAAATTCGCAACACATCCCGGGCTCTGACCACATCTGAAGCCTAGGAAGTGAACATTACTATAGGGCTATCTTCTGAACGTCTACAACACCCATCATAATATTTCATACTCTGCTGTTCGTTGATAGTAAGTAAACGTTTCTGCACACAATATACGTCTTAAGGCTATAAACATTGCTTGTAAATGTGATAAGAAATACTGGGAATTATGTAAGAACTACAATGAATGTATGTAAATAAAGAGTTTTTGTACATTTTCGAACAATTTCTTGTTATTAAAAAAAATTTGTCAACAATGTAAAAATAATTAGTTTAAAACGAGTTTAAAAATTTTTCTCCGAAATGTAAGAAAAACCCTGTGAAATATGACTAGGAACACTAGTGTACACTAATTCACATTTAATAAGTCTGTTTAAATGCGTTACACTCAACGGCTATTACTTATGTTTAAAATATTCAAACTATTTAAAAGGTTAGCGAAACGCATTATAAATGTTAATTTTTTCAGCATGTGCAATATGCAGGAATATAATCTACGAAGCAAGCCATTCACTTAGCCTAAGTGATGTACAGTTAAATGTCCCGTTTACGAAAATTCAAGTTAGGTTTCTGTATCTAGGCTAACAATGCAGATATTAAATTGATTTCACGTATACTTGAATTCTAGCGTGCTAGAGAAAATGGAGTGTTGTTATGGTTGAGTTCGCTTTCGTTGAGCTATTAATTCCAACAAATAATTGCAGGTAAGAAAGGCGTTTGTGATCCAGTACTCACGTCACGATTCACTCTCGCAGCCCTATATTGGACGGAGCCAACATCGGTTCAGTTCCTGGAACATGAGAGGATTTGTTATGCTGAAAGGCTTAACGTGTTCGCCAGAGAACAAACACAATGTCTCTTCTCCAGTCAGCAGGATGGCACGACAAAGTGCCGTTAATTAGCATACAGATAGCCAGTAGCACTCACGACGAGAGTGGACAATAGGCTAACGCGAAAAAACATCCCGCTTACAGCCAGCTCTACACATTCTGAACGGAGTAACTGTGTCAGGTTCAAAGAGTATATTTTTAGAATTAATGGATATGTTTATAAAATCGAAGAATGTTTCATTACTTTAATTATGTGTGTACAGTTAAAGTTATAATTATATGTGTATTTATTTTGATGATTCAAGTTCCTCGTAGCAGATACACGTTCAACATACTGACAAGCTCTCGGGATACCAAACATCCAAAAATAAAACCAAGAAAAAATATTTAAATAACACTGTAACGTACGTACAAGTCAATTTAAGAAAGTAGAAAATTCTAAACAATACACAAATATACAGAAATAGAAACTGATAAAATGACCAGTTGCTAAAGTTTAATTTGCTTTGTCATTTGGGAGCGTTGGCCATTTTACTACTTCGGGAATGCTATAAAACATTCTTCTGTTTACGTGAATATCCTTAAACCTATCAGTATTCAAAATTTAATCAATTCTATGCGTAATTTGTAACCTTAATTAAGGAGTTCTTTCTGCTTCTTGTAATTTTGTATTTTATTACAATTTCAGATCTACTGGGAAACACGTACATAGAACGAACGAATGAATGACAATAAATTGACGAATGAAAACCTAGATTTTATTTAGTGACTTGGCGATTCGTAGTTTTGTACTCAATTTGTAAGTCAATCAAAAGGAATCATAATACGACCTTCTGTTAAGCGCGTGTGTTGTTTGACTACGATTGTGGTGATACCTTTGTAAGGCTTGTGCGAGCTTTCAGCCATTCAGTGAACACGTATGTAGTAGGCTTAATGTACCTCGCATCTTCGCCTTCCCGGATTTTTGAAATTTTTTCTTTAAAATAAATTTTAAAATTATGTATGTTCTACACCTGTATGCGAAGAAATGTGGCGCCCTGTTGAATAAAAAAAAATTTATTTGGACCGACGACTATGACCATTTGATATTGAAAGGAAAATTACTCAGCATATGGTATCTGTATTTTAGGACTTTGTGGTAATGCAAAACTTTCTCTAATAGTATGTAAAGCAGTTGAAGACATGTGCAGCTATGAAGTAAAATACATTTATTTAAATCTTTATGAAGAATTCGAATTGTAAACATTCCTGAAATTGTTTTTGCAAACACGTGTATACGTAGTAGTAAAGTGAAGTGGAGAGAATGTGGTAGGCACTAAACAGCAATGTTTTTAGAGCTGTGACTCTGAGATAATGTCAGTTTGAATCAACGGCGATATCCACGGCCGGAGGAAAGGAAGTCCGCGAAAATCCGTCGAACAACCGGAACTTCCGCTATATTCACGACTTGCGAACATTTTGGTTGTTTTTACTTTATGTTAATATTAAGAGAATACGGAAGATTTTTTTCTGTTTTAATTTGAGAGATAAAAGTATTTTGGTAAATTATTTTTATGGTTTACCTACGACCTCACAGTAAGCCATTGTTACTGTCAATTGTGCTTTTATTTGAAGGTGGTAAAAAGTTGTAATTCATACCGTTCTGTTACTAAATATTTTCTTAAAGTTCTTGCAGTTTTACTAGCGAGCAAGTCAGTTTATTGTAAACTCAATTGTCTTTCTATTCCGATGACGCGGGTTCTACTAACACTTCTGCGAGCTGCGTAATTGTTTCTAAAGTTTCTTAATAGTCTCTCTTAATTATTAACAATAAGAATGTATTGGTTTTGTTGACATACACCAGTGCTGATGTTTTGTCGACCAAACTTGTGTTAAATTACATATCAGATACTAAGACCTGAGGTTTGTAGAGGTTTTGCTGTGTGTGGCAATCATGGCGCCAGAATACTCTACACTTCCGCATTCTTCAATTTGAATTTTCCCGCCACACACTAGTTCACACACTGGCCGCTAGGGCAACCAACCACGATTCCACAGTTGCCATTACTCAGTTAGCCTGAACTCGCCGCCTGATGAAGCTGGCCTGAGCCAACGGTACGTCGCGCAACAATGTTCGTTCCATCGTATGTGAGACTATCAAGAAGTACCAGCCTCTGAGTACCTAAACATCTCTGTCTATTTACTTAATTGGTTATCCTAGCAGCCAAAGCCTTCTTCACTTACAGTGATTAAATAATATAAGTATCGTTTAAATAATTGCAAGGAAATATACAAATACAGCAATATATGTGCATATTTAGAAGACATTTCTGCACTTTTTAATGTATTTAATGTAGCCCTATATAATTTGTTTATTGTAAATTATGGGGCAATTGTTAGGTTTTCATGAAAGGTTTGCAAACCTGCACGAATACCAAAAAAAATAGTACAATACATTTTCTTAAAACATGTTTTGCCACTTTTTATGTTGTCTCGTAACTAAAAAATAAAGAAATATAATTAAAAAGGAAGATAAAAATTACATGTTCATTAACTATTAATTGTAAGTGTAGTAGGAAAGAGAGTGTAGGATGGTTGTTTTATAACCTAGGATAGCTGTCTATGTTATTAAAACATAGTTGTGACTATGGTAGTGTGGTTTATTTTGAGGATGTCAACAAAGTGTAGGAACTCTATAGGTTTAGAACCTAATAATGTCGTCATTTTATTTTTTACCGAGTGCTCCATGTACTCTAGCCTCTAGAACGTAGTTTTCTGTTAGTTTGGAAAATAAATGTAAATATACGTCATTAAGTACAAAAACCCTCTTTAACTTTTCGCACAAATGTATTTAAAAATTTAATTAAAGTGGGTTAGCTGTACATAGAACATGTTACGCAGACGAAGGGGAAAAGTAAATCTATAATGCACATTACTACAAAATATCATTAGTAATATAAGACTTCTGTAACCTTTAACAGACTGCATTACCTCCACCACATACCATTCGCTTCCCGCCAAGGCGATCCTGGTTCGATTCTCGGCGGGGTCGGAGGTCGGACCCCCGATGCCGTTGGTTGGCAGGTTTTCTCGGGGATATCCCGTTTCCCCAGGCCTTTCATTCCAGCGCTGCTCCATACTAACTTCATGTCACCCCTCACCAATGCTAAAGAGACCTAGATGTTAAGCACTGACCAAAATCTCTCACTCACTGTCTCACCTCCACCACATACAAACCGTCTCTCTAAATTCTAATCCCTGGCTGAATCTCTCCTCATACATTGACTGCACGTCACACTACAACGAATTACATGAAACATTTAAGAAGGCAAATAACAAGCTGAAGGTAAAACAGAAGAAGACATACAAAGTAGTAAAACAAATCTTAAATGTAGAACTGACGCCGCGCTGATGGCTTCCTAGTGAACCAATGGCCACGTCTGTAACACAACAGAGCTCATTAAAACCTGTCAGTGCGTTTATCAACGCATACGATTGACTGTGACATTTATAACAAACTTTTTACATTTTTTGGACGCTTTAACAATAAAATGTATAATTTTGAGCACATGCAATTAAAAAGAATTACGTTTAGTATTATTGGGTACACGATCCTTTTCTATGTCACGAAACTCTTGATTTCAAACATTTTATATCTAGCTTTTATCGCGGAAGGACTCCACAGTATTTGTTTTAAGAAAGGTAATTCTTATAAATTAATCGTAGGGAATCAGTGTCGCAGCACAATCGCGTATTGCCGCATTTAACACAGACGCACTTCCTTAATAGTTCCGGAACCGTGACATGACCAGTAATTCAGGGACAATCCAAGCTGCACACTTGGCTGATCACAACTTGTCATCACCAGGGACCCTATCTGCACCGAAAGAAAAAAAAAATTACAACTGCTTCTTTATATGCTTTTCTTTCCTTGTCTATTACTGTCATATTTTGTCCTCCTCGCTGTTATTATTCGTCTTTATGATCGTGCACGCTACAATAAGGAAATGTTGTGCGAAACCGCACAATATTAAAACAAATATTTCCCAGCTTTAATTATACTTTTTTACCAAAACAAGTAACTACGACTGAATATATTGGATATCATATGTTACACTGTATTCGAGGTTAACAGAAATAACGCGCAATACTACATGTGTGTGTATACGTACATATTCACACGTCGAACACGCATTTATTTTAATACATTTAACAATCTGGATATTATCTATCGATCTGGATAACTTCCAAAAATCTGGACACCATACAAACAATCAGGATAGTGTACAAAAACATGTTACCTTACCTACAATCTGAATGACGCCTTTGACTGATTTGGCGAACACCTTATTGACTCCGTGACTTATTCGACTTCTTTGACAGTATCCAGGTAGTTGAATAGTATGTAGAATGTTGACACTATCACGGTTGTTGGACAGTATGAAGAATGTTGACAGTATTCAGGTTGTTGGATAGTATGTAGAATGTTGACAATATCCAGAATGTTGGACAGTATGTAGACTGTTGACAGTATCTAGATTGTTTTTATAATATGTAGAATGTTGACAGTATCCAGGTTGTCGGGTAGAAGGCATAATGTTGACAGTATTCAGGTTGTTGGATAGTATGTAGAATGTTGACAATA
>PNEQ01119048.1:0-24095 GCA_003012365.1 Medauroidea extradentata
TGACGTCACCAAGATGTCTTCACCAGTCTCTCTCCACAGGCGTAGCACCTTCCTCTAGCACTTCCAATAGCGAACTCCCCCAAATGTGCCGATTCTGTGCTTTTATACTAGCCCAGACAGTCGGTTATTCCCCGCATTACAGGGGTCTAAAAATAGATATTTCATCATGTTTCGGATGTGCTAGTAGTCACGTCCGCCGGCCTCGAAGGGTTAAGACGCAGTTGGGACAGGTATCTATGACGTTGTTTCGGCGGGTTTCCCACTATGAGCCACCCGGGCTTTGAGTGATCGGCCTGCCCTCAAGGTGTTACGAAACAGCCGCCGACCACTGGCCTCCAAGTACATGGCACGCAACAATATATATATTCCTGCAGTCGCAAACAGCCAAAGTGGTTGTTTTTGAGGTCCCTAACCTCAAAAACAACCACTTTGGCTGTTTGTGTCAGCAAGAAAATAACTTTTAAAGATTATTAGTGAAGGTCTTGAAATTGGTTTATACATGCTCAACGTTGTTTGGATGCTATTACAATTATAACGTTTTTTTTTTGGATACTGTTTAATAGCATACATAACTAATGCACGTTAAGCAGTTTTCGAATAAGCGTCTGCCAGCTTAGGCTGTGCACGCAGTTCGTCTTAATATCCTAGACCAAGTTTACCCTGAGAGCACCCCGAATTCTGGCCACAGTAGCGCTGACCAAGTTAATAACGATAACCTTGGTTCGGACCGTAGCGTGACATTCTGCACGACCCTCACAATACAATAACACGCAGCCACAATTTACAGAAATATATTACCCAAACTGGAAAATATATTACTTTTCCGAGAATCAAATCCGAGCATTTCGTGTCATCAGTAGCTCAATAGTCCAAAAAATGAAGAGGAAAATGAGCGAACGTCGGAAATCCTTCGGTAAAGTCTGAAGTTCGGTCTAATGTTATAGCATCAATTAAGGCATTAACACAAACGTCACTGTCTCTCTCAAGCTGCTTCTCCCTTCAAAACCGTGTGCTTCCCATGTTCTCTTTCTCAAACTTCAAGCTGAAGAAATGTTTTCTCTTAAATGTTCACGTTTGCATACTTTCGTAATAAAATTGTATTTATTTGGAAATTCTTTGTTGCATTATGTGAATAAATGCATATGTTAAGAATTTTTTAAATGCAAACATATATTCCGTAATGGCAAGACTGTTGTGTAATCGCACAACGGTAACACGGTGGGTTCGTATTCGAGAATCCCAGAGTTCAATACCCGGCACCAGTAAACCTGATTTCGGTATCCCATGGCGTCTCGAAATCGCTACAGCTAATACTGATTCTTTGTAAAGGCCATGTCGATTTCTCTACTTACTGTCATTTTATCAAATTGCGCGACGAGACGTAAAGCGTACTGACCTCACGTTTAGCATTTCACGTGAATGGTTTTTTTACGCAGTTTACGGACAGAGAGAATCCGATTATATTGTTCGGATGGAATTTGTATTATGGTGTAAATACTTTAAAAAGTTCATATGTTGATGTTTGGCCTACGGCTCAATACAGGGGCAGCGGAAGGTGTTCGTGATTAGAGGCTTAAGAATTAAAATAAACTGCTCATACATTTTACAGCTTTACAGATTCGAGTCATGTGTTTCATTGGTTAATATATGTAAAAGGAGTCACATGTTCAAGTGTGATAAACGTGCGGATAAACAGCGTTTTCTACTTAATTATTCTGCCGGCCCATTACTTAGTCACTAGCCAAGTGACGAGGAAAAGCGGCGTGTATGACAGTAATGAATACAGCCCACATCTTACGCAGAGGACGTGCGATCTTATAAACGACTACAGTATACACTTTAACTAGCTGCAAGTCTAACACTGGAAATTCCATTTATTTATCTAGGCACAGTGCCCATAGCCAACAGAACCAAGTGAATTACTCCTGGTCTCTTCGAAAATTGTTTCGAAGTGCATTAAGTGATAAGGTTTTTCAATGTAGAGTGAGCATTTTTTAGACCCTCCCAGCAACCACTGACAACAAACGATTCACAGAAGCGATTAGATTTTGTTACGAGGTTAGCCTGGGTATGACGAAATTTCATGATTCTTTCGAACAGTAACACGAGTGAGTTTTCGTGCGTACTAATAGTCACGAGAGGAGATTCTGGTTAGCTTCTGGCCTTGAGAATATTAGGATGCTGTTGTCAGAATAAACTCGTCAGTTGTCGGAAGAAAATGTAAATAGTAGAACACAGCCGAAACCAGGGACGCAACAATAAAAGGGAAAGGTTACATTACCCACCCTTCTGAATCCTTGAAACAAGGGCAAACCTTAAAAAATCTACCTGTCTACATACAATAAATGTACATTATCTTTTTTAATTAATATAATACACAAATTAAAGTGCAAAACTCTTTTATCCAAGGTGGTGAAAATTGTACCTTCTTAAGGACGAAATTGAGACAGTCATCATAACGTTTGTCCCCCCTTCACACCATGTGAATTTGAGTTGTTGTGCCCCTGCCCAACAAAGTGAAAATAAATCCACTGCGTTGAAAATAGGGAAGAAAGAAGCACGAATAAAAATTTTTAGAAAATATATACAAAATAACGCAAAAATAACCAGCTGCTGTCGTCGCAGTTAGTAAAATATTTAACAAAATGTAAAAAAATGGCTAATTTCAATTTCCTTCCAAAAACACTGAATTGCTTAAAAGCCTTTAGACAATACATTGGGATCAACAAAACCTGGTCACGTGACAGAAAAAACGTACCTAACCTCAGCAGACTACTTTAGCGCATTTTATTGAAGCCTATGTCTGACGTTTACAATTTAGTGCAACGAAAAGTTTTCATTAGTAACATTACAATGTTTATATTTTCATGGGACAGAAAGACAGAAATCGGCTGGTAGATAATGTAACGGGATCTTACAATATGTCTCTCCCCACCTTATACACATTTTACCGACCAGCTCGGTAGACATCGAATGACTTCGGGTCGGCTCGGGTCAAGCGCGAACGTCGGGAGGAGAAGGGCGAGCCCTGCGGCCGCAACACGTCGAGTGTGTAGAGTGTGAGCCGACTGCTGGATGCGGGGTGCTGTTCAAAGTGGAAACATGGTAGGGGTAAAGTGTGTGAGTGGAGGAGGGGAGAAGACCTCACAGAAGAGGAGGACATAATGAAGGGGGAGGGGGGACGGTGCAGTGAGTGGACTCTAGGTAACTGGCACAACGTCCGCGGGTAACCTCTTGTTCCATAGAGGAAAGTATTCCACTCGGCTCGGCGTGTGATTATCAGCCTTAAGCTGCGGAGAGAAGTTCAAAGTCCTGGCAGGCTTTCTTGGAAACGTTCATGGCCAAGGCTACGCCGCGCCGGTCGTGGCGCACAAGAATCATATTCCCGTACACTAACTTCCTGTTCATTGCTTCCGCAACAACTATGTTGTCTGTTATATCGTGCTGTAAGGTTCACTTCCTTCCGGAGTATTTTTTGAGCAGATTTATTCCAGCATTACTACTTAAGCGTTTTCTTTGAACAATATTTGAAATAAAAGTAATACTTCACTTCCGTTATTTTCAGATACCTACCTTCTAGTCTTAATGAATAAAGTTTCAGTTACACACAAAATACGCATACGTGTAATAAAATTAACAAAGAAAGAATATTTTCACTTCTGTGTATTTTAATGCAGTGCAATAGATAAAGCAATATGGTTCACTTATACTGTTAAACACCGAACAACAAACCAAGCGGGACTAGTCATCATCAGTAGTGTAAATAAAAAATGTACTACAACACAGAGGAGTTGTTTGAGTTAACAGATTTTAAATAAAGTTCGCTTCTTCAGCTTAAGAACCCAGTTAACGGAAATCTGTTACTTCCGTACCCATTTTAGTTATTTGGTTGTAGGCTGTACAATCGTCATAAAGACCTAGTCCTGTAGAGTGCTATGATTTAGGAAACTGTTTTTATATATCTTCTCCTTCCTTCTCGGTACAACCCATAGTTACTTAAGCGGTTATGTATTTTCGTAATGATTTCCAAGTATTTGTCAAGTACATAGCAAACAGTGTGTGTGAACATAAATTTAGTGTATATATTTCACAGTTCAGTAATAGTTTATTTTACAGCAGTAAATATTTCCGGCCATATATATAATGTTCGTTATGAAGCTGGCTGTACTTAGTAGGAATTAAGGCTACTGGAAAAATTCCACACCGGTGTTAAGGCGTGAAAAACAAGTAGAGTGTATGAGTCATGCCGGCGTGTGGTAATTTGGGTTGTCTCAGAAGTAAGCCGAAATTATTTGTAATTTGTAGAGACATGCAAAATTATGCGATAAATTCTGTCAGCAGACTAGACTTCAAACAAATTTATGTTTTTTTGAGGTCACCCATTGACCGACAATAACGTGACCTGTCGCGGGGAACGCTTCTGACCTATAGCTAAAGTTCCATGGTAGATCACAAAGTGTCTCGTGAACAATGAAGTCAGCGATTGTGGTCTGGTATGTACAGTGTAGTCAAGTCTAGTCTGTTACCAAATAATAACGAAAATTTTGCTGGTCTCTTCTCATTTGTAGGAACGTACGAATTCGACGTTATTAACTGGTCGCAGTCTAGAATATATTTGCCTGTACTCAAACGTACACACTAAGGGCGTTATTGGATCAGGGCCTGTGTATCTTTGTCTGCCCACATTACAAGACAGTACCACTGATTGAACAGTATCTTCAGACTTGCACACAAACTGCCGGCCAACAGCGGAAGACAGACTAGCACACAATAACTTGCCATTGCAATCTGCTCTAAGATAATATCGCGAAAATTGTAGGCCTCTTCTAATTTGTCTGTAGACCTCGATGTTGAGCGCTGACCAAAATCTCTCACTCACTCACTTTACTTTGTCTGTAAAGCGAAAGAAGACTACCTTGTAAATAGCCTTTAAAGCTCATTTCAGTTAATATCAATCCAAAACTGCTAAATAGTTAAGCAAGAAATTGTCAATAGTGTTTTAACAAGTAATAAAAATTTGTTTCAATTCATTTATTTACCGTAATGCATTTTAAAGTCGATTTTCAGGGTATCACTGTTCACGTTATGGTAACTGTACAGACAGATATAAAGAACAATTTTGACCAATTTTGTTGCATAAAACATCACCGTAGAAATTTCACACACTCCTTCCTTACATGCCCTGCATGTGGTACAATTATTTTCGACGTGTTATTTATAGCGCGCTGAGAAAAAAAATATTTGGTAACATTAAGTTTAACTTTTTTTTAATACATTACTGTTTTGTTAAAACTTGTAACCAAAAATTTAGCTTAACTCTAGTGTAGCTATGATAACACAACAATATATTTATTTAACTTAACTAACGAAATAAGATAGTCTAAGCTGTATTATTTTTGTTTGCACATACGAGTGTTTATATGTTACGTCCCACGCCTGTCCCAAACCGCACAATTCGTACGAAGTAGACGAAGAGTAAATTGGAGATAGTCAAGTGTAGGCCTACTGAATAAATTCGGACAATTCAATATTTGCAATGGGAAAGCGAGACACATACACAAAATAAGTAATCACTAAACAACCCTTATCTTCAAAAACATATGACAACTTTTCAGAACAACACGAAATCAACAACGCCTTTGTTTCTTCATCTATTATTGCGTTGGTAGCGGATAAAGAGCGCCAAAATGACAATTCGCAAGCCCCTAGTGTTGCGTCTAACATTATAAATGGTTAAGTTTACCACACCAAAACGTTTGGTAAATAAAATAGTTGATTTAGTAAAATTGTTTCATAATATCAAATAAACGTAAGAGTTTGTAAAACCAAGCTATTATTTGTGAACAATTAACAGACCTAAATAACTGAATTAATCAAAAACGTTGGAATATTCAGCCAAACATTTGCATGTTCATTTTTACCAATGTATCAACAAAATTATTTGGACGAAATAAACCATCCGCGGTAGTTACTTCAGCAATCCAATGTTTGATTTAACAATAATTTTTCTTGAAATAACAAAATTGATGTCAACTTTATTTATTCAGTTGTTTGGACATATCGTTTTTCTCAATGCGCTCCTAAATTTGTGAACTGATATTAACAATCTTATGATTAAACAACTATCAATGTTTACAAACTTACAGTCTGAAGCACAAGAAAATCCCTAAACACACCTGTTGTGTTTCCATTGACGGTAGAAAAGTATCGGCGGAAAACATATTTTTGAGGCGAATGTATTAAGGCGGCATATTTAAGATGACCCTCCTGGTCATGCCGCTGTGAGGTGCGCTGATATTAGGCCGAATCACGTTTATTCCAGAACTATTAAATGTAACTTGCAAGTTATTTCCACAAAAGAATATTACTTAAAGAACTTTTCATCCATGCAGACCATTTTTCGCTCCTATACTAATCTTTAAAGTTTATGTTATCGCTGCTTAAAATGGCAAAATCAGCTTTTTTTGCGGTTCAGGATAATATTAAAAGTATAGGCGGGTGGGTACAACACACCTTTATCTCAAATATGACATAACAAAATATATGATCATCTGGGAATGTGTCTCAGAAGCGAATTATTGGGAGAGTAGACTACATACCAGTTTATTGACTTCAGCCTAGAGGCTAGGGTGAAGTGTGTTCGCGCGTAATGTGTCTTGCTTAAGGTGCCCGCCTGGTTCAGTACGTTTGTGTGAGTGAGGGACGGCGTCAAGAGCGCTGTTAACCGACTCATATGGTGCGGTATCACCCTTAGCGTAACACATTGAAATAACGTGCAGTCGTATCGTCGAACACTCGCTCGACAGGCAGTTTCGACGGTGACCCCATCATTTTATTGATGGAAAGTTTTAAGCAAAAACAAATACACTTTTCTGTCGTAAATTCACACAAATTCCGTGAGAAATTGTTTAGCTAAAACATATACAAAATGCCATTTTCATATATTTTGAAGGGCTCCGAAATACTCTTTCTATTAAACGTGATGATTTGAAACTACCATTCCACCATCGTTTGAAGTGTTTGTTCTTTCCGTAAATGCACACATTAGATTCAGTGAGAGATTTTTGGTCAGCTATCAACATCGACGTATTCAGCGCTGGTGAGGGGTGAATTGAGGTGAGTATAGAGCAGTGCCGGAATGAAGGGGAAACGGGAGATCCCCGAGAAAACTCGCCAACCAACGACCTCAAATAGCACGATTCCCACATGCAAAAATCCGGGAACCGAACCCGCGGAGAATCGAACCCGGATCGCCTTGGTGGGAGGCGAATGTTCTGGTGTGCCCCCTGCACACATTAGTAACACGTTGAGAAGTTTCTTCTAAAATAAGCGTTCGGCAAGCACGCTGAAACGCTGTTTACAAGGCAGACAAGCGGGCGCCTTAGTACGTGCCTACAGAAATGACACCTGAGCAATCAGTCGAAGGACGTACATTTGGAGCGACAGCTGGTCGTGTTCTCGTCTGAGGAGGGTGGAAACCAAGGACGGTCATTGACCGGAAGGGAGTATTTGTGAGTGTAGAAGAGAAAAATGGACAGAAAATACAAAAACACACTTTGCTATTAGTAGGTTTTCACACAAAATAGTTACTAGAGGGTTTTAATACAGATATGTATTCAGAATATAGGATGCATCTAGGTTACTATAAGTAAGTTATTGGTTTAATTGAAAAAATACGTGTTAGAATTAAATGTAAATATATTACAATATTTTCCTAAACAAAAATTTCATTTTATAAACGTATTGATATTCCATTGTCGAAACTTCGACAATAGGTACACAATATATGAGTTTTGTCTTAGTTTCAAAAAGTTGTACTGTTGTATGTCTAATATTTTTAGATAATTTAGACTTAACAAATCCTCCTGAAATGGCGCTAATTTATTGACTAGGAACGCTCGTTCTCTCCGCACTTCTTGGACCCGAGCGCACAAAATACGTCCGCCTAGACGTCGAACTTAAGCGAGATCGGCGATCACGACAACTTGGTGGCGTGTCCATGGGCCAGCTGTACCGCTACGCAGGCAGCCAGGTGGCTTGTCAGAATGTATGGACCGGTCTGTGCGATGCAGCGGTCAACGCACCGGTGTACAGCCAACGCTGGGAAACCAACTGTTGATGCTACGAGTTCAAGCTCGCGAGCTGGCTGACGGCTGCTCAAGCGTGCGCTCTTCCTCGCATACCTACTGACAGGTAGAACATCGTCATTTTCAAGCTCCTGCCTGGCATACAGCAGTTCACCTCGTGCCTCAGTGTGGTACACTTCTTACAATGAAACTAAGTAACTAAATCTCAACAACTCAATGCACATTTTATGACGCCCGAGTGGTCGATTGATGGTAGCTTGTTTCACTCTCGGATTTTTTTTGTAGGGGCAAAAAAAGCTGTAAGTCCGAAAGTCAGTAATACATTTTGTGTATGATTTAAGCACAAAGAAAATTCATAATTATATTTTTTACTGGATATTACTCTTACGACTGAGAGATTGTCATAATTTTTGTATTTTGTGTCATAACATTTCTTCTGGGTAAATTTGTGCAACTTTAACCTAACTTTAGAATAGAATACCTACTAAGGGAATTTTAGACATCGGAAAACTTTGTTTGCCGATAATATTATTCGAGAACTAATTGGACGTAGCTATGCAAAAAGGAACCAACCCACAACTTAATTTATTTTGAGATAATCATACCAAATAGAATGAGAATGTCCAAGTAATGTCCTAGAGAAAGAACAAGCATTAACTCATAATATTAGAAGAAAAATTATAGCCCAGGAAAATCTGTTTATACAAGGTTTATATGATCACAGTACACTTTGACCTTGAATATTTCAGTTCCAGTGATCTGTGGGTTGATTCCTTTTTGCATAACTACATCATATTACACTTAGAAAATTCGTATTACTCCCTTAAGCTATTAGATATGTAACAATAGTAACAGCGAACAACGATTTATGATGTGTTTGGTTACCCATAACACAAAATACAAACATTCAAGATGGTGACTAGGGTATCCAGTAGAGAGTTGAATTTTCCATTTTCAAACATAGAACATTTTTCATATATATATATATATATATATTTGCTTTGATAATAATAGAAAAAATATATAAATTAATTTTTCCCGTTAGAAAAAGTCGCCATCGTGACATCATAGCACGTCCGTATTTCCTAGTAACATACATTCATAATCCTGTGCACGAATTCCGCAGACTAGTAATACTGTGGAGTTATCCTCATGCATTTCGAATGGCGGACTCTTTCGTGGTAACTTGTCGAACTTGAGACACTCCCATGACTTCCATCTTGCTACCTACCGCATGTCTTACAGAAAATATGCTGATACTATTTTGACTTTGTTTGTACTACCTGCATACGTACATGCGTGATATTTGTACATACGAATTTTTCAAGGAAAGTAATCATACTACCGTACCAATAAATACGCATATCAATTCCGATACAACGTGAATGTAGACGGTACTGCCCAATACTTTTTGACTGTCTATATCTGAAATGACTTTTGATCTGTTTCTACGGTGGAGTCCATTGTGTTACATATACAGTGAACTATTTACGAGTGTCAGAATGCTGTGCGTAGAACAATGTAACTTTAATTTAATAATTAGATTCACAACTACGCGTAGTAGAAACAGAAACTTGGGTTTTAAGTGTGTCATGTAAAACTGTTAACAAGGCGGCAATGCATATAACTTGGTCTTTGCAAGTTAGTTCTCAACACAGTGCTATAGACAAAGCGTAAACTTTTTTGTAGTTTACTAAAGTCAATCGCAGCGAAAAAAAATGTTATAGAAAATTTAATATAAATTTTGTTAAACAAATGAGGAAATACATAGAAATTTTCTGCAAGATTATTTTAATTAAGGTTTAATTAAGTGCGCATATATAGTATCTAAAATAAAATTATATTAATTTGTCAAGTATTTTTACATTGTATCGTATAATTTACCAACAATATGCATTAATGGCCACGACAGTGTTCAATTTTACGCTAAAACTTTATTTGAATGAAACATTTGTTTGTGCTGGTAATGAGTGAGTTCTGTTCTTTGCGTATTAGTCTTTATTTGATCTTCTGTGTGAACATGATTCAGAGCCAAAATATTAGGAAAATGTTTGAAAAAGAGTACAGTATTAACGGATTCATATCTCGACTGAGGAATGGGCATGGTATTAAAGGGCGGTAAACACTCGAGATTTATAATAAAGTCACAGACGATAAATAATCTTGACATTCTGGAGTATTCTAAAGTTTTCTTTCTTTGTTAAAACGTATCTTTGTTGGTAACAGGTGACAAGTGAGACCCATGCAGCTAGAGCAGATTTTTATTTAGTGGGAGGGGGTAGGCGATGTAGAGAAGAGGACGTCACCACAACTCTCTGCTGTTTGCCGTACGCTCGTTGGCCTTCATAGCACCACCAAGACGTCGGTCAAATAACACTTTTTGCGACGGCGCGGTGCGGCTCGGCGCGTCCTGGGTCGTTGAACTCAGGCTCGGCGTCGTGACGTCACAAACGTTACCTTCCAGTGTTCCACTGCTCCAGTTCCGGGCGCGACTGCCTCGAGCGCCAGCCGGGCCATGTGAACTGCGTGGAGACTCCACTGCTCGCTCGGCAGGTACACTTACACTTTACAACGGGAGCAACAACCTCGCCGTCACAAGGAGGGGGAAAGTTGCCTTATTCCCTCCTTTAAGGAAACCATCGCGGTCATCGTGCATCACTCGCCATCAATATCTTCTTCTTCTTCTTCAGCACTTAACCTTTACTTCATGGAAGGAGACTTCACCTTACAGGCATCAGTTTTCTAGTCGTAAAATGAATTTTCCCCCATCAGAATATTGGTTGTGGCAAGATGTATTTCCATACAAATAGAGAGTTAAGATGTGACATACCTACTGTATTTCTCTTTCCCAAGAGGAATCCAAATATGGACATCAGAACCAAACCTAAGTGAGTCACATTAGTGACACTTTAAAGGAAAGAGGAAAAACCAACAACACTGTATTTGTTCCAAGAATTATTTTTGAAATTAGATCATAATATTATTGTGTGCTTCTGTAACCGTGTGTTGTGTAATACAGAGTGTTGCAAAATTCCATGTCAATATTCTAGGGAAACATCCTCACGTATAGAGGAACAAAAAGTGTTATGTGAACATAGGTCCAAAAACGCACCGTTTCTGCGCTACAGTTGGCATACACGACGTATGGTTGATAGCGCGCTGGCAGGATCATGTTGCTGTGTCACAGTTGTTCCTACTGTCTGTGTGTTATTGGCGTAGTGTGTGGCATAGTAACATGTTATGTACTTCTGTAACGATACCCCGCAGCAACATGATCCTACCCGCGCCCGATCAATCTTACGTTACGTATAGCCAACTTTAGAGCAGAAACGGTGCGTTTTTGGACCTATGTTCATGTAACACTTTTTGTTCCTCTACACGTGAGAATTGTTTCCCTAGAATATTGACATGGAATTTGCAACATCCTGTATACTTGAGTTTATTAGGCGGAAACACGTTGGAGTAAATCCTGTTTGTGTAACTATTATCGGAAATTAACACAAATACGAAAACATTACTAAAATTTGTCTGCTTTATGGGAAGTCAGTAGTGAATGTCATGCATCACTAGTCCTTTGAAGGGGCCGCGTGGTCGAATGGTCAGACAATTCGCCTCCCACAAAGGCGATCCGGGTTCGATTTCCAGTGATGTCGATCCCCGGATTTTTGCATGTGGGAATCGTGCCGGACAATGCCGCTGGTCGGCGGTATTTCTCGTGGATCTCCCGTCTCCCCCACCCCTTAATTCCGGCACGTCTCCATACTCACCTCGACGTTAAGCGCTGACCAAAATCTCTCACTCACTCACTCTTTTGGAAAATTTCCGGTTTTTGGGTTTCTGTGAAAAGGTTCTTCAAGAATCCAGTCAAAGAGACTTAAGATATTTCTGCTGCAGGTTTTTATCTCCTCTCTAACTTTGGAACCGGTACTTGAAGGGAAATTTGTCGATGTGTAATTTGTTTCACATAAGTTAATTTGAATTTTCCTTTGAAATTAACCTTGCATAAAAGAATGTCTTGTTCACTTTCTTCAACTGATCCTGAACCACTGACGAAATGAGGAAGAGCTCACCCGCTGTGTCACTTTCCGCGAATAAACAGAACTGAAGAGTTTTATACTGTAATGTGCTTTACTTGGAAAAGCTTTTTGTTTTATAAGCAGCAATAAACATAACAGAGTCATTAAAACTGAATGTAGCATTTGTTAGCAGGGACTTATTTTTGCTCTTACTTTAATGCTGGGGTAACCAACCAACAACTTTCATATCTGTAAAAGTATGGTATGTAGTATAAGCAAAAATTGGTGGTTTACTAGCTATATATCAGAGTTTCAAATTTCTTTATAAATTGTTTAAAAGCCTTAACATTTTATAAAAAAAATATCACATAAATTAGACTTAAAGTAACATAATTAATACGCCAAATAACATTCATATCAAGTAACGTGATTTGGTTTGTTTCAACCATTGATTTTGAAAGAGGATTCTTGTCAGGTGCGTGAATTTTCCGCCATATTGTATTACCTTGACCTGTAACCTTAACACCATCATCAAAATGTACAAAAATTGACAAAATTTCTAAATAGTTAAACATTTTTTAAAGAATCGAAAAATAAAATTCAATACATAAAAAAGATAAATAGTCCTAAAATAAAATAATCTAGACAGTACGTTTTGAAAATATCTTTAAACAATTTAAATACCAATTCTGAGCTGGCCGTCGTCTTGTGACACTTCATCGCTCATCTTGGAATCTTAAGTGCTCATGTTTTCGACAGTAATTTCTTTATGTAAATGGATGCCGTTATATTGGATTTTCGGCACACGTGGGAGCCGACTATATATATTCAGTTGAATTTACAAATTATCAAACACATACGCAGTTATAGAATTATATATTAATATTTAATCTGTTGGTCGCTAGACAGCATCAGCATCGCTTTTAACCACTTACAATCAAAATTAAAAAAAAAATTAACCAATATCGTATACATGTCATCAAACAACGTACTGCTTTTTTTTCACTTTTGCCCCACATATTTCATACTATGGATTGATTTTGAATGTAGTTTATGTTTTTAGTCAGCATGACGTGAACAAGCTTCGAATCATCGTGTCATTACCAGTATCGTCATCCTGAGATAAATGTTTATTAGAATTAAACGAAGTGTGCTTGGCACAACCAAATAAACTGTATCCACATGTCGAAATAAATATTTATGTTGCTGAAACTAAATTCCTATGTTCTTTTTTTTCTTGTTGCCCTAGCGTCATATTTGCTAGGTACAGTTAATATTTTCTTGGATGTCAATAGTTTTGTGTGTCGAGCCACTAAATAAAAGTGGTAGCACCGATAATCAAACTCGAGAACTCTCACAAAGAAGTAGCTCATTTGCATCCACTGCCAAGACAAAACGTTATTAACCGACACATAACATACTAAAATATGTATGTATATATATATATATGATTTGTTAAGAGAATGACAACTAGCCAGATGTATATTAACCCCTGTTTACGTTTTTATTCTTCTGTAGAATTTGCTTTGTCATGATTGTGTGTACCTGTTTAAAACGTCATTAATTACTCTTACAATTATAACTAGTTATTTTGCTAACTCTTATACATTTCGAAAATCTCTTGAAGTATTATAACAAACTACTTCGCGCACAAGCGTAAAGGTTTTACTAGCGCAACAAAATGTGCATTTGTCTACATCCAAAGAAATGACTGAACTTACGTAAACCAAATATTTTACTGTCACGTGTAAGTATTTTATCAAATAAATTGCATATTATCTTGGGCCAACTGAATCAAGTGTGTTGCTTTTTCTACTTCATTCTGGCAACAAACTATTTTGTTACTTCAAGTAACTGAATTTGTTATTCCCAATATTATTTGGTGCCAATTTATTTTAATGAACAACAGAGAACTTGATATTCATGATGTCACTCGAGCAAGTCTAGTCAAGCTAAATAAATAAACATAGGCGCCGACTTTGTTTACAGAAAAAAGGGGGGGGGGTGCAATGTGTACAACTGACTCAAGACTCATATCGAGTCACATTGTGTTACTGTACGTTACTATCCACCACCTGCTATTAGTCATATGCTCTGTTGCTGTTTCTCTTCCTCTCTGTGGTGTGAGTAAGCATGTGTACAGTAGGGTTCAGAATAAATGAGCGGCTGAAAATTAAAGTCCACTTCGGGTATGATCGCCTGCTAAACAAATATAACGCATGTGTACCTAGACAACACGCAGCACACGTAAGAGCCAATCACAGTGAATTTGGCGCCCGCGAAATACAGTTGTTCTATTATTGGCCATCCGTTCTATGAAACTATGTCACCATATCAAGGACATTTGATTGGGTACGTTGCAAAAATTTCGTGACTACCCTGTCATTTAAGTGAATAGGAACCACACACACCACTCCGGCTAGTTATTATTAATTTACACAAAAGTAAGAAACGTAAAATATTCTTCTATAGTAAGACAAGTTCTGTAATTATATTTATTGATATTTATATTGATTTGATTGTCTCTTACACAGCAAAATTAAATTAGTAGAGGAACAGTTTAAGTAGAAATATAGAAAGGGAACGGCCATGCTATTTGCTAATGAATCACCCCAGCACTGCCTGAGTCACCTCTCGGGAAACCATTGAAAACCAAGACCACTTCCAACGGCTTGTGGTGCGAGAGGTTCTGGATTCATGTCTGGGGTGAGACATGGGTCTTATTTAATTTTGATGGAACATGAAAATACGTGTAACTGCATCCATTAACCACGCTGTCAACGAGACGCAAAATGTAGAAAAATAAAACAAAATAAACTGAAAACCGAAATCAGGGTGGTCAGACCATGAATCAAACTCGGGTCCTGCCATGATTGCGAGTTCAAAGCGATATAGTTGCGCCAGCCTTAAAGAATAGGTAATAATATTTTACGGACACATAATTTAGTGGGTGATAAGTAGCAATTAATATAAAATTAAATATTGCCTAACAGATGCTTTGTGTTTCCTTCGTGCCAAGCTCAAGGTTGCCACCTAGTGAGATGGCACATGGACATGAGTAACACATTGAAATCGAATTCGGATGAGTCCGGACTAGACACCCAGACCAGGCATCCTGACGTAAGGTTTTTACATGGCTTCCCTAGATCACCCCAAGCAAATGCAGGGATCGTTTTTTAACGAAGGACTCCCTTAGTCCCTGTCACATAAGTTGTGCTGTATGACTTCTCTATTGACCTCACTGTTGACGTATGACGTCAATTTGTCTGTGATTTTGTTATATAGCTTCTCATACAAGACTGTTCTCGTCTAAAAAAATACGGTATGGACAAATAGCAATATGAATTGCAATTGAACGTCACACTTTACTGGCATGACGATAATTCGTGTACTAGTATAGTTTAAGGCTACCGTGCATATTTTCATAATCTAGTCATAAAATAAGAATGGCAATACAAAGTTTGAAAGTCTGAGCTGATTAAAATTAATTGTTTCTGCCGCTTATAAATATGCCACTAGTTTTCGCGAAAAAAAAAATTGGTGCAACATTTTGTTCAATGACTTATGTGCATACGTGCACCACTACATCTGGGTCAACCGTTTTGGGATTCTATCCGCAAATCATAGGAATGCCTATGGTGTCGCATTAACGTTGATCTGATTGGCACAGTCAAACAAGCGACGCCTCTACACGAAGAACGCTGCAAATAACCGCGAAGCAAATCTGCTAATACGCACGTAAGGTAATGAAACAAAGTGGTGTAAAGATAATTTCGCGAATACTAGCGTCACCTACTCATATAGCATTATACATTATTATAAGCAGAATAAAGCAGTTACTTAAATTACCAGGAGCAAAAAGTATAATTACTGATCCAGATAATTTGCAAAATTGTCCTTAAAGCTACTGTATGTACAATGCCTTGCTTGATTATGAAGTTTAGGAACACAAGTGCGTTGCTACGTTTACAATGTCACTGTTAGGATTTTCAGGGTCACACGTTCATAGATGCGTATTTTTATAAGGGGAACGGAGAAATGTAACTTGGTATTGCCTGCATACGCAAACAAGTGCACCTACATGAAGGAACATCGGTGTGCAGCATGCAACTATAGAAGCTGAAGGGGTGTGAGCCCACTTTATTTGGTGAAACATTTTGTATCTATTACGGATATTAGTATGTTTATTAATTTCGGTTATGTCCAGTAAGTTAAAAAAATAAGTCTGAATAGAAACGTATTAAGCCACATTAAAACGATTCAAAAATATGTTTATAATATTTTGTGTCTTGAAGATAATGACAGACGTCATACATGTTATAAATTCAGTTTAGTACGATAATATTTGGGCTACGTTTAACAGCTAGCTCGAAAAATGGATAAACACAAGTTGTTTGCTTTGTGACGCAGTCGTAGTCGCTGCATATCAGTGTGCTGCGGATCTACTGCTTACGTAAGAACCGATAATGTTCTGCTTTGTGGACCATTTGACAATGGCATGCTTATCCAGGTCATTGAAAAAGATGTTAGAAATGTCTGCACATAAGCGAGTCCCATTGATAAACAATGTCATTTGAGTATTTAATTTCTTAGTATCTCCAATACTTTTGTAGGGTGCGGTTACAAGGGCTTACAAACTGGCTAGTCTCGAATATGTTCTCACAGAACGCAAGACAGACGAACTTGTTTCGTCCATAGCAACTTTCTGCATTGCTAGTTTCAAACGTCATAATATTCGTCGCTTTGTTATTTTTGGCAATTCTGCTGTGCTTTCACTGCCTCGTTATATTTGCTGGCAAAATGGAGGAGAAAGGCGGCCAGAATGTCATACTAAGTTAATCACGGGAAAACGTAAATAACAGGAAAATATGCAAATGTGTTACTATTGATACTTGTAAATATTATTTGGCTTAAATATCTTAGAAATGTCTAATTTATTTGTTATGCTGATCCAAATATATATATTTACGAGATAAATTTGGTTGTACTTTTATAAGTTATGTTCATTTACAATGATTTATTTACTAAACGACTACATTTGTGATAGTAACACAGTGAGTAACACTTATTTCAAAGCCTTTCACTTACGTGATGTGTTTAACTTGAATTAAAAATTTCTTTCCTTGTATTTTACTATATATTATTTATTTCTTTTTTTCTTGTAGAGAGTGCAGAAATATATAATATTTCATGCACGATAAAAGAAGAAGTACATGGTTTCAGTGTTTTCCCCATCATGTCAATAAACAATAAGGAAATACTTAAGTTTATACACGACACCTTTGTTGGTTTGATAGTGCACTTTATTGTTTACAATGTATTCATGTTAAAGTTTATTGGTTATGCAAGAATTGTTTTCTAATTCTTTAGAAAATTTGTAAAAGGAAAAAAAATGTGGTACTTGTAAGACTTAATTTTAAATACATAAATGTTTATTTTATTATGTATGTGTGGATTAACTAATAACCTCAGTAACAGTAGTCACTAAGGATTGTCTCGGACGACGAAGTTCCCAGTTTTGAGTTTTTATAGTAGGTCTATACGATAACTACTTATGGTGAGTATTTCAGATACTTGATCAGATTGTTAATATTTTTTGTTACATTTATATAAAATTTACAAACAAAACTATTCTAACTCTTTATTTTCCCACCAGTTCTGGTGAACACACAATGAAACTCTGGAGCAATGTAATCCTTGCATGTGTTGCAGATTATAATTACAGTTTATATATGCATTTGAAAAATTGATATAATCATAGCAGTCTACATATTAAAACATCCATTCACATTCCTCATATATCTCTTCCATGTTTTTTGTTCCGGCTAATTGAAGGAATGGCTTTATTCTGCTTATAATTATGTATGTATAATACTACATGAGTAGGTACCGGTAGTTTTCGCGAAATGGATTTAGCACCACTTAGTTTGTATGCTTTATGTGCATATCAGTAGCTCTGCTGCGTTGTTATTGACAGCGTTATCTGTGCAGAGGCGTCGAATATTTGACTGTACCAATCAGGAAAAGGTTACTGGGACACAACACGCCTGTGATTTGTCGGTAGAATCGCAAAACATTGACATTTAAAATCATCCAACAACTGACCATGAAGCATTGCCGCAGGTGTGCGGTGTGCACGTAAGTTATTGAAACATACTGTTACTCCGATTTTTTTTTCGCGACAGCTAGCTCCCCTTTTATATGGAACAGAAGCAATTCTTAAATCAACAGAGACTTAAAAACTTTGCAATTTCTACCTCATATTATGATCAGATTGTCATGGTAGCCTTAAACTGTCAGTAGACGAGTTATTGTTATGCCAGTAAAGTACGAAGCTTGGTTGCATTTAGGTTTGCTAATTGTCCATAGTTCGTTTTTCTGAGACGAAATCAGTCTTGGATGAAAACCTATATAACAAAACCATACGCAAATTGGCATCATACGTCGACAGTGATGTCAATAGAGAAGGAACACAACTACGTGACAGGGACTAAGGGAAGCATTTGTGGAAAAAAATACCAGCATTTGCTTGGAGTCACTTAGGGAAACTATGTAAACACCCTATGTCAGAATGCGTGGACAGGAGATCGAACCCGTATGTTCCAGAATTCTAGTTCAATATGTTACCGATCCGCCACCTCACTCGGTGACAACTTTGAATTCTGCGCATAGGGAAGACAAAGTAATTGGCGTGCAATATTTAATTGTATAACAATCACTACGTATTACGAATTGATTTATTTGACCATATAGAACTAATATACATTATTGAAAGTTGGCGCAACAATATCGTTTTCAACTTTCATTCCAGAGGATCCGTGTTCTATTCTATGTCTGATCGTCCTGATTACGGCTTTAGATTTATTATGCTTTATCTTTCTAGAATTTACGTCACGTTGAGAGCGTGATTCATAGAGACGGTTACACGTAATTTTATATTCCATTAAAACTTAAGGGCGCCGCCTACCCGCGCGTGAGAGGCTCAAAAGAGACGGATCAGTAAGGTCGACCTTGAAGCGCGCATTATATGCCGCGTCGCCTCAACAAGCAAAGCGCTGAACTAGCGTGCAAGTTTCCCGCCGAACGGTTTTTACTATACGACACTAAGCAGTGACCATATAATTTTATTGGTAGAAAGTCTTCAACTAAGTTCAGTGCAGGTTGGAATATGAGTTTCACTTACATCCGGTTAGTACATTTTGAATACGGCTGTCTGAAAAGGCCATTTTAGCCATGTTGGAGAGCATAGAAGCAGTGTTTTTAATGAGTGTGACGTCTTAAAAATGAGGTTTCGACCTTGTCTGAAGTTTGTTTCCTTTTCGTACGTTGGCACAATGGGCACACGAGGAATATTTTCGTAGGAAAACCCTGTTTTCGAACACACTGCCACGCATTTGAAGAATGGGGTAGGCGGCCGCCTTAATAGCACCCATCCCTCACTCGGGAATTGAATCCAGAACCTCTCGCACTGCAAATTAGCGCACCACTCGTCTGCGTCACGGAGGTCGGCTTGGTTTTCAATGGTTTCCAGAGACCACTCCAGGCAAATGCCGGGAAGATTCACTGACAAATGCAGTGGTCGTTCCCTTCTATTATATATATTTAAAGTGTTCTTCTACAATTCCATTTTGCTGTTCAACAATATAAGTAGCAAGAAAATTAAAATAGGGGTGTCTTATTATAGAAGAATAATATACGTTTTATACTTCAGTGTAAATTATTGACAACTTGCAGAGTGATATTTCAACCGCTCATTTATTCTGAATATCACTGTACGTGCGATGGCACGGGTGCTGGTTGATGGTTCATGTCGACTCTGTTTACAACATTTTCTTCCAAATGTGGTGTATACGCTTCGTCGCCTGCACACCACAGTTGTAAAACGTTGGTGGTAAACTTCACATATCTCGCAGGCGACGGACGATTATGCGCTGTGTGTCGTCTGTTCGGATATCTGGCGCGATACACTCGTGCAGGTAATCTTACACTGCACTTTGCTTCACCATAAATCAAGACCATGTCGGTCAGTTCCGCTAGTGTGTATCTATCCATTGCCACGGCACTACTGAAGTGTGGGTCTGGTTTCGCCCTATTCATATGCTGCCTGTACGTGGTAGTGAATAATGCATGCACACATTTCTCGCGTGGCAATTGTTTTGTATGGGAATAGGACAGCAACAAGTTCACCTCACAAACATCACTCGTAGCCTAACAGTAAGGCGGCGGTCAATTTGAGCATGAAAGGAATGTTAATGTGGGCCATAAAAATCACTGATTGTCGTTTACGTATGCCTTTGTCAACAAGTCGCACCATGCTCGTTATCGTTTCAAATAAGTACACACTACTTGTGCGCTATTATTGTGGGTATGCAACATTACAAAGCGCTACGTACGTTATTCACGAAGGGCATAGCATTAACAAACCTTATTGGTACTACACCTCTGACATCGTTAGTCAATAATCGTCGGTTAGTTAATATTACGTAAACAACACTTTCGCTTCCACACAGTCTATGTGGTTATTACCAGTACACGTTTTTGTGCAGTTCACAGAATAAATGTCATTAATCTCCTCGTGGTACGGCCTTCTTGCATCACCTTTACATTTACCGGCATATATGTTTAAAAACACGAAGCATACTTCATTACGTGTTTTTAACTCACACAGTACTACGATTACTGAATAACGCTTTGCATGTATACATTCCTGTTCTCTTCTTCTTAATAAAAACATAGTTTCTGCCGTAAAGTGACATAATTTAAAGTGACTTAACATCGCCCCTATAATGTATCAAGTAATTCCATATCCTTGCTCACGTCACGGCTCCTAAGTAGGCAACGCCGTTACGAGGCTATGTCAGGGATTCATCAAATATAATATTCTTTTTAAGTAACTTTTGCTCTAAAACTATAAACAGTAAATATTTGAAACTGGGCAAATTAAAACACACCTGGCTTAACAACTTACTTAAAATGTATTTATTTTTAGCATTTTTTCCTGGTATTAAAGCTATTTATTTAATGTTTAAATATACACACTGAAGTTAAAATAAAGCAAAATATTTACAAAAGTACCAGAAATTTAAAAATGGGAATTGTTGTTATATACGAGGGTTATTTTTTTCAACCTCTGATCGACTGTAATAAAAAACGACAATTAATTGGGAATTTAGTTTAATGTCAAAAGAAACGTACATCTTTACACTATTTTTCCACATGATCACCGTGCAGATTGAGGCATTTGTCGTACCGATGCACCAGCTTGCCGATACACTCTGCTAAGAATGATGCCTCTTGCCTATTCAGCCACGTTTTAACAGTGTCTTGCAGCTCATCATGGGTGTTGAAACGTCGTCCACGAAGCCACTTCTTCAACGTGGGAAAAAGTGGAAGTCACTCGGTGCTAAATCCGCACTGGTAATAGAGTACTGTTCAAAAATTATATATTTAAAATAACTTTTTGTTGATAATGGATGGCCGGAATCATAATAGTTTTTTGTTTTCATTTAATTTTAAATTTTGTAGCATGTCTAAGGCTATTTTTTTACATAATTTATTATTTTTCCCCATATTACCGTACGACAGAAAGTTATTGCAATGTATTACTGTTATTTAATTTATAAATTTCTTTTGACAAACATTTTTTCTTACTAGTATCTTATATTATTCACTACCCTAAATATACACAATAGTTTTAGCATACCTATGTCTAGTGATTTTCACATAAAATTTATTATTTCCCCCTATATGAGAATATATTGGAAATTATGACTATTTTTTTATAATTTCGTTAGAAATTGTATATGACAATTTTTTAATTCACAAATACATATATATTTGTTACGACTTAAGTATCTGTAAAATTTTTATAATAATTCTTACCTTATAGTAGTATTTTTTAAATACATATTTTTGCAAAAAAATTGCTATACTATGTATCATTGTCATATTAAAGTTTACGTTTGTCATTTATTTCAGTTTTATTTACTGTATGTTAATATCTTCGGGCGGGCCTATGTCTTACTGCTTATAAAATGTAGTATTTTTCCCCATACCAGCATATTGTTGAATGTTTTCAGCTGTGATTAAACAATTCTTTATTTGTATGTTTATTTATTTGTTAATACGTTTTGTCAATAGTTCGTGTATTCTGTTCACAACCGAAAATTATTCACATCAGTTTTAGCTCACGTATCTAATAGATTTATACGTATTTTCTTGAGATGTAATATTTTATATTTAAATTTTTTGCACATATTACGTTGGCAAGTTTTAGTCATGATTTATCACATTACAAATTAATTTTAATTAAACTTCTTAACATATTTGCACAGAATGTAAAAAAAAAAAAATACTTATTACATTGCTCTATATTGCTGAGGAAACCGTTTCTACCCAATTCCGGGATGTTAAAAAATGCACTGAGTGAAATTAATTAATTAATTCGCTGGTTTATTTTTATACATGTACGCGGGAGGTAAAGAGCACCATGTTTATATTATTATAAAACAGACAGGGTCGACAAGGAATTTCGCATTTGGAGACATGCCAGTCGATGCTGTTGGTCAATAGGTTTACGGATATCTTCCAGTTCCCCGCCCCTTCATTTCAGCTTGATTCATACGTCACGTCTTGCCTCATCAGCGCTGTAAACCTCGCCTCGAAGCGCAACCAAAATATTTTTTTTTCATGTTACCTTTCTATGCCAATATTTTTTTTCAAAACAAACCTTGCACAGTGTCTGTCATCAAGGTTCTTTTATTCTGTTTTGTGGTGTAGAGCATAAAAATTCATTGTTTTAAATGGAGAAGGTGGAACATTGAAACAACTATGCCCTTCGTCTTTTGAAGGGGAAAACACTGTTTAGGAAATGTATTACACATTGTGTGACTTCTGTTGTAAAATACGTACTTTATTAACACAAACTCTTATAACGAAACATCCATCGCCTCCTCAATGCATCACAGTTTTATAACGTACAGTGTATTGGATTCATCTAGCTTAAATTTTACAGGTAATCTTTACAATAACCTTCAAAAATATGTCCGCTTACCAATAATTCATATTATCTCAATCCAATATTCTAATAACTTCTTAGGTTTTTCAAAAGGGCAAACTGCTGTTTTATTTGCCATGAAGCAGAGGTTTTTAATGTATAAAAGGAAGGTATCAGCTTTTAAAATTTAACTAGATGGATACATAAAACTTCGTTTGATGTAAAAATTACGTCTTAATATCTATCATGGCAGAAAATTCCCCGATACCGATAACCGATTTTTCAGAGTTATTCTCTATTCCAGACCGGGAACAAAATAGTTTCCCGGGCGACTTTTATTGATCGTGTTAGTACTGAGGTTGAATATACTATCTGAACGACGCTTTATTATCATCAGTATCGGAAATGTGTACACATTACTGCTGCTGGGAGCTAGCTCCACGCGGACCACGTTCCACATTCTTACAAGGCGACGCACAGCGGGCGCTATTCTGAAGTGAAATGTTTTTGTAGCAGTTTGAAGAAAATGTTGCGTTTATTGTCAGTGATAGTTACATACAAGGGTAGAAATTCTAAATTAAAATTGTTACTTAAATTTACTTTTCACGGTTGAATAAAATTAATTAAAAAATTTGTTATGCTCGTTTCTTATTAGCAGCCAAAGCGAGTTAGTATTAACTATTCAACTGTGACATATAGTTCTGAAATATTATGCTATATACACTTTCATTTTAACAAAAACATTAACTGTGAGCAATTCAACAGCCATTTATTTGGCTACAATATTTGTACAGTCCGTTTCGATTCAACACAGAACTGGCAAGTGGGCTGCCTACCCACCCGCAACCGGCTTGAATTCTGCTCGCGGCGCGCTAGCGACGGAGCTACGTTCGATTTCACTGGTTGCCGCCTTCTTACGCAGCATTCTAAACGGTTTAACTCTTTCAACATATATTTACACAGACTTTGGAATATGTTTCAACGATTTCTGCTTCA
>PNEQ01119049.1:0-24094 GCA_003012365.1 Medauroidea extradentata
AAAAACGAATTTTGAAAAATCCTGAAATTACTTTTTAGGTATTTGCGTAAGCTTCATTTTAAAGAAAAAATCACTTCGATATCTCAGGTGGTTTAAGAGGAAGAGAGGATTTACTGTAAACGAATTAAACGGCTTTTCACCTCCTTAATATAAAAATTTCGAAAAATCCTGAAATTTGTTTCTAGACATTTGTATTTGAAACCTAACGAAGTGAATAAGACGACGATAGCCCGTCGGGTTCGAGAAATATCAAAGATTTGAAAAAAATACATTTCACCCCGATTCACCACCTTAATAGCCGAATTTCAAAATTTCCTTTCTTAGTGCGCGCCTACGCCATAAGGGGAAACTTCCCTTAAAAAAATTTCACGTTTCTAGGTCCAGTGGTTTGGGCTGGGTGTTGATGAATGAATGAATGAATGAATGAATGAATGAATGAGTCAGTGAGTGGGGCACTTCCTTTTTTATATATATATATATATATATATATATATATATATATATATATATATATATGTGTGTGTAGCAATTAGAACATAGCCTAGTCTACTGATGCATAACAACGTCCAATTGGGCATATACCGTTACCGGTAGGGAAAGGAATTTTGAGTTCAACGACATGTATGTTAGAATCCATTGTCCTATTTACATACAAGCCCCGGCTATATGTCCATTAGCTGCTACTCCCTGGAACAGACAATGAACTAATAGACGGGCTCGAGTATGCATAGGACGATGGATTCTAACATGTCCGTCATTGAACTAGCGAATTATTCGTTTCTCTACTTACGGAAGCCGGTGTAGAATTTTCACCTTTGGCACGTGGGAATTACGTAGCTTGACGAGAAGAGAAGCATATATCGCCTCTATTCGCAGCGCCAAACTGGCGTGCAAAGTTGTTCGTTGTAGTATTTTTCCTACGAGACTTTAAGCGGCGACAACATCATTTCTGAATAGTATGAAGTAAAGACCAACGCATGCCTCTCGTTTTGCACTTTACGAATTCAGGCAATATTTTCGGAGTTACAGCAGTCTAAAAAAACCGTTTTAGCCATATTGAGAGGCCAAAAATCATGTTTCTAACAAGCGTGCTGAATTTTTGAAAACATAGTTTCAAGTGTGTGTTCTTTTCGTAGATAAATATAATATGAATAAGTTAAGCGGTGTAAATAAAGAATACGCACGACATGCTGCAACGCCGCCCATGCGCCAGTCAAGAACACTTTGCAAGAAAACCTTCAAGCTTATCCGTCACAATAACCCCTGTATGCGAAAAAAATATCTGTAATTTTGTTTAAAATAATTTAATCTATAACTTAATATGTGAACTTCAATTCAGTAAAAAGGTTTATGGCGGAAACATGTACATGAAAAGTAATATTAAAATTATGTTGAATAAAACTGGCATTTTCTTACGTACATCCATAGCAATTGCTGCGACGGAGCAGTTTGAAGGTTTTCTCGTTCAGGCCACGAGTTCCGGAGTTTAATATTTCAAATCCTGAAAGGAACAGATATCGCAAAAACATTACATAGAAATTTTGGTAATATCTTGAACTATGTAGCCTAATTTTTCAAAAGCTAAGCTTCTATAATTTTGGATATTTATTAACTTAAGTAAATTTTCTTAAAATAATAACTAGCCAAAATTACAAAAACTTGCGTTTTTTTTTTTAAATAGACTACATCGTACACACAACTTGCAATATTTCTATATACCGATTTTGCTATATCTGCTCCAATTCAAGATTTAAAAAAATTAAACTTACTAAAATATCATAAGCATTTATTACATAAATAGCATACGCCTCTTATTTGGCCAAAAATAAAATTAAAATACTTTTTAAATGTGTTAACAATTAAATTAAAGTTTTCTTCAGGTGCGTCAAATTATAAACATAGGCCTACCTCTTCCATACACAATTTGAATGGTAACTTTTAGACAATTTTCAATAGTCTCGGTAACAGTTGTAACCAACTCTGCGTATTGCATAGTCAGGTGCAGTATTTGTTCACAGGGAGCCTCTCTTAGTGCTAGTGAGGAATGATATAAGGGATGTGTGGAGTAACACCGGAAAGGTGCAGAGGAAACGGGAAATCTCCAACAAAACTCGCCAACCAACAGGCATCATTTTACACCATTCCCATGTGCGAAAATCCGGGTTTAATCAGCTAGGAAACAAACCCGGATAATATTGGTAGAGGACTGGGAAAAAAAATCAGTGGTATGTGGTAAGTGTGTGTGTGCCAACTTGTTTCTTAGCAGCATTAGCAAAATTTTTCAGAGAAGTTTACTATTCCCTTCTGGGAAAATGAAAAACGAAAACTTAAATGTATTACTGTAACCTTTGTACATTATTTTTTGATAATTTCACTATTCTTATCATACGATTTTTACAGTATTAAAAAAACTACACATGTTTACGAGGGAGAGCGTTGCATCCTGCATTTTTGTAATATGAGTCGTAACGTTTGTTTTGGGTAAATTTATTTAACTTTACCGTCTGTGCCGAATACAATACATACTGATATAATATTAGACGTCATAAATATTTGACTGTCGTTACTGTTCATACAGATCTAATTGCAGTTGAGGAATTCGTATTACTTTAACTGCAATTAATCAGAGTGTTCAACAATTCAATGCCCAAACTGATAGGAAAGATGGAGACCAATACAAATATATTTCGCCAGATAACCGTGTGTCAGAAACAAATAGTTTAGAAGTAATGGGTATTCAGGGGTATCGTGTGTGATTCAGAAAACGACGACGGTAATAGTTTACGGTACTTTATTTATTTATTGAGCAATGTCACAGTAAACGTTCAAAATTAGCAGCATTGACCTCTACGAATAGCCGGTATCGATGTAGCAGGGTGTCCCACGTTCGCTTAATACGTAGGTTGTGCTGTATGTATTTATGCCCGCTACACACATTCGTGCACTTACCTGCTCCGCCGAGTCAACAGGGGAAACCACAGGTCGATGTTAATGTGGTCCCACAGTGAGAAGTGGAATGGTGCAAGGTCCAGGAAACTTGTCTGTAGCACTAGCCTGCATGGCAGTTGCTGTTATCAACTTGTGGAGTGCTCTGCACTGAGGTAAGGTTAATTCTACTACAGGTTAGAAAGATCAATGTTATAAGTTTGGCACAGGGAACATTTCTGCCACTTGAGGGCTGGTATCGCTAGTGCACCGAACTGACCAATCACAGAGCTTTCCTGAATTTTAAGTTTCATTAAGTTGACAATTTAAAAAGCGAAATTGGTTTCTTTTCACTTGAAAATTAAATTAAATGACATATATAATTTCAAAGTTCATTTAAATTTAATTTCAATATGGTTTCGTATTTATCTGGTCTCAGCGATCGAAGCGAAACTAGTGGCAGAAATTTTCCCTGTGCCAAGCTCTCCCATAAAGAAACGTATTTTCTTTTTAACCTGTAGTAGAATTAACCTTAACTGAGGTTAATGGTGCTCATTTTGGACATTCATTGTAACAATGATCGAATAAAAAAAGCACTGTAAACCATTACCATTGGTGTCTTCTCAATCACACCTCATACACCAGAACATTTATTACTCCTAAACTATTTGTTTCCGACACATGGTTATTTGGCAAAATATATTTGCATTTGTCTCCATCTTCCCTCTCAATTTGGGCATTGCATTTTTGAACATCCTGTATATGTAACAACAGTAACGGCAAAGGTACGTTTCTAAAATTCTATCAATATGTATTCTATTCGGCAGTTTGTTAAGTTCCATCAACTTCGCAGAAAGAAAAGTTATAGCCACAAAAAACCACGATGAGGACTACATCGTTCACTTAAAACATAATAAAAAACTAGTAAAGAAAGGCAAGGAAAATCAACTACTCTCCGTTCACTATTAGTTGAGTTTTAGGATAAACAAAACAAATTATAAACAAACATGTTCATTGGCTGCCGACCGTCGTGCACTGTGATCTCGCATAAGAAATAGATCTTTGTTATCTGTCGTGTACATATAAATTTACCACTCCATCACTTAATGAGAGAGTTTTATTAACAAATATCTAAAATATACAGACGTTGCAAACACAACCTACGACGCTGTATGTTTATTACTATTAATATAGTTAAGTTTAGCGGACGACACGTCCGTACAGTTCGTTCACGAGTTATTTAACGACTGACGCACTGTTAAACGTACGAGTTTTTTGGTACACTTGCCAGTATTTAGAGACGTATGATACTCTGAAAATACCAAAAGTTTAGTTCAGTAGCTAATATTTACCACAGTAAAAATAAGTCAGAAATTTCACAATCAGATATGTTTTATTTTTTCAAAGTATTTATAGATGTTAAGGTGTCAATGTTGTGGTTACTGCGAATGTTTTTTTCGTTCGTCCATTTTCCGTTCCAGTTCGTCCGAACCACAGCCGCGTGGTCCGAACCAAAGTTCCTTGTTCTAATCTCTTCCGTCCTCGCGCCGGTTTATATTTACGTCGCTTGCGGATTAGGTTATGTGATGCTAGACGTGAACAGTGAAAATGTCTTGCATGGTTTTCGAAACGTGGATATGTCTTCATTACTGAATAAACTGTGGTTATGTTCATTAAGGCAAGAATAAAAATCTCGCATAGCATTCTTTTATATATAAAAAAACATGTGTCGTGAATTATCGACAGATTGTTTGGTGATATATAAAATGAAATTTTTTCCAAAACGAAGTACAAAATAATCCAGGAGGACTTAACAGTAGGTAAGTTTAATCACTCATTTTGTTGACAACTTTTTTTCTGCACGTAGTACCAAATTTTCGTTACGTTAATAGCGGAATATTTGAATACAATCGTTAGTCATGACTTAACAATTACAATTATATTTTGAAATATACTGTAATTGCACATGATGCCAATATTTTTATCAAGTTTTTATGTATTTTTTGTTTCCCTATGTCGATAACGCGTACGAAATTTTCACGCAACATTGTTTTAATATATACGGCGTTGTTGTTTCCCATGATGCCGACTGTACACACTTTTGTCGGTTGGAAATAGTACGTCGGCGCGACGCACAAATCGAGCCAATTAGAAGCTAGCGAAGTGCAATGATATTACGTTATTTGTTTACTTCAGAACTCAACGGAGAATAAAGGGACACACTGGGCCGGCGCTACGTAAATGTAACATAGGCGTGTGTTACGATTAGGCCCGGGGATGTGTCGCGCGAGGCGGCGGAAAGGCGTGGCCTAACACGCCACAGGCTGAGTTACAGATGGTAACGAGCGACGAGGCTAAATATAGTCAGCGAGTGATAAGCTTCGTGGCGCCTCTGAGAACTTCGCGGAACAGAACGAGTAGCTCCATTTCGTCTCATTCTCTTCTACGACAATTCATCGTGGAAAGTAAAACACAGTCCTATCTTCTTGTGTGCACTGCTTACGATCGCAACCACCGAGGCGGTTTGCTTATAAACCTACTAATGTTTACTTCAAACGAAAATAACAAAGAACTCCAAGTATAAAGGAATTTACTAACTAAAAACTTAAGCAGTACAACTTACAATTTATTTTTCATCCTATGGGTTCAAATCGAATAATACGCTGATTAAGGTCATGATCTTTCATTTCGCAGCGATTTCGAAAATATTTCTTTGAAACACAGCCTAATACATATATCAAAAATGTATTCTGGCAGTTTTAAAACTATCATTGTTTGCATCTGAATTTTTCTGTTGCAATACACCCAAACAGATTCGTAGATTTCCCCCCCCCCCCTTAAATATCACAAATTTTGTTGCGAAAGTAAGCCAAAATGAAACAAAATAATTTTTTACTGACAAACTATACATTATTTTAAAAAAACGCTCTATGCGAATTGTGCATCGTATTACTGTTAACATTAAAAAAATTTTTCAAAGCATTTGGTTCAAAAATAATTTAGATATTTGCGATTATCTGAATTAAATGAAAGGTCGTGGCCTTAAGACTCTGTTTCAGTCGCCATATCGAATTTTATTATTTTTCGCTATTTTGGAAATCTAAGATGAAAAATGTTAAATATGCGATTATACCTAAAATTCCATTTACATTTCGCAACAGTACAGACCTTGCGAATTAGCTGTTGACTTATAATTACGCCGCAATTTGTGTGTGACAAATTTTATTATATTCATAATTTTCCCGACAAATTGCGACCTAACTTTATTTCCAGATTTGTATTGTAGCTAAAGGTAAATAGAATCTGCGGTATAGTTACCGATTTAACATTTTTCTCCTCAAAATTAAAAAAAAAAAAACCGAAAATAATATTTAATATGGCGACTGAAACCGAGCCTTAAGGCCATGATTATTAATTTATACCGTTTTTGCGATAATTATATCTTTACACGTGAAAGAGAGAGCAGATATCAAAAATATATCTAGCAGTTTTGTTTCAAGTGGTTTTTGTCGCGATAACAATTTTTTTCAAAGTAAGAAGTTATACGGTTTCGATTAAAAAGTCAACCATAATTTCGTAAGTTACATGATAAGCTAAAACCATAGTATTTACTGTCTTGAAACAAATCAGCCAACATGGAGAAGCCATTTTAAACAAAACTGCCAGACATATTTCTGATATCTGCTCTCGTTTACGAGTAAAAAAGTTAATATCTCTAAAAAAATTTCTGCTTAAAAATCTTAGTATAACAAATCACAGCAAAACCTGGTGTTCCCATGACGTCATTCGTAATTCACTCCATAACCGTCACCTTGCTTTAACCTATAAAATACATACAAGACGGGGTATTGTTTTAAGAAAAATTTATTTTACCAAATAACTTAGTTTTTAATCGTAAATACTAGCAGAGCATCATTTACATGTTTCACAATGATTATTTCCTCAATATTTTTCAAATGTTTTAACCATAGCCTTCAGAATAATCAGTACAGCCAAAAATACAATATTCAAGGTTTATTCCTATTGGTTGAACTTATGCAGTAGCCTTGCCATTGTGTACGCTCGATTTTTTAGGAATCAACTCTAATTCACGGCGAAATAACATACTACGAGCTGTTTAATGAAACATTTGAAAATAAAACCGAGAACGGTTTTTGTATTTTAAAAAAATTGCTGAATTTGCAACTTTTTTCTATACATACGCAATTTTTTTAAAAATGTTTTATTGCATAGCTCATGGGATGTAAGTTCACAGTGAATTATTTTAAGTAGGTCAGTTGGTTTTCACTATTTGCATAGCAGTGTAACAAGCACATTTTGACTTTTGACACCTCCTTATGAGAAAACTATGAGAGCTAAAATTGTTTCGTAAGAGTGAAATGTGCTTACAAGCATCGTCTACAAAACTAACAAAATTTTAAGAAAATATAAAATTATTATTTTATCGCACTTGTACAGCCTTAAGGGACCTGCCTACCTGCGCTTCAAACGCGTTGCAGCGTGCTATGACTATCTTTTTTTTTGACAAAACTATTTAACGCACATTATACTTATATATCTACGAAAAGAACACACACTTTAAACTATATCGCTATAGTTTCAAAAATCCGGCACGTTTACTATAAACATCGTTTTCGTGCCCCTCACAACTGCCAAAATTGGGTTTTCCAAACTGCCGTATCTAGAAAAATAACAACCGGATTCCAAAAACACAACTATAGCAACAATTAGAGTTTGAACTATGCTGCCCACAAATAAAATAATATGGTCGCCACTTAAAGTCCCATAGGAAAAACGATAATAGTAAAGCACTGCACGCCAGCTGAGTGGCTTGCACGGAGAGGCGATAATACGTTACATAGGTCGACGAACGGCGACCTTACCGCTCCTGCCTCTCTCACACACCAACGCAGCTTATCTAGGGAGGCCCCTTAAGTCCACTTCTTACTTTTTAAGACTTTAATTCTGTAAACCCCTTATATAGCAACATTTAAACGACGCTATCTCAAGCGAGAGTTTTCCACGAAAGGTAGAACTCGAACGAAATCAGCAAATAGAACAATGTCCTATTTATGAATGCGAGGTCTCGCGAAGGAAAGAGCAGCGAGTCAAATAGCAGTCACTAAAAGATTATTTATTTCTTAATTCGTGGAAGATAAAAGAAAGCAGAAATATATGTTATAAGAAACTACTACAACAGAAATACATTATCGTGTTAGTGTATCACTGAAAACCACAAGGGAATATTTTGACTAAAGCATTGGCTAACAAATACTGACAGAGGCCATCTACTAGTCGCCTGCAAGGAATAGGCTGACAGAACTCGCTGCGAGATAAGTGTGAAGTGTTTCCATACAGCACGGTCGGTTGTGATATTTCAGCACGAGAGTGCGTGTGAGGAATCTTAATAGAAGACTAATATCGCGTTTTGTAAATGCAGCTTTATACAGTACGTACTTTTTTATACAGTACGTACTTCATTTTTTCCCTTTGATTACGGAGCCGAGGAGGAAATGAAACAGAGCTATGAACGGTTAAATACATTCCATTTATGCTATAATTTAAATACGTATTCCAGGTCTCTTGTACAACAGGTGGGGATGTTAAAATATATAGACTACTTTATTGAAATATCTCACATTAAATTAAAAGGCACTTAAAGAGGCCTATATACAAGATGAAAATTTCCGCGTTTGAGGCGTGTAGACAGAGCGGTAAGTCATCTGCTGTATTTTATTATTTTTTTTTTTATTTTTTATACACTACAAGATTCAGCTCTAGGCCGGTTTACAACTTGAAGTGTTTAACCTTAAACATAAATACACATTAATACATAAAGAAGTACATTAAAAAAAAACTTACTAAAAATGACAGAATTGCGCAAAAAAAATTTTAAAAATTTTTGACAGTTACATAAGAATTTTGAGAAAAAGTGCCAATACTATCACTTGCACTATAATAATTCTAATTTCAACATAACAAATGTGTGTACTATAATCTAACGTTAAGTTCAATTAACAATTAAACAATTTATCTTTGTTCTAATTATTTCTATAGTGAATCTATTTGCTGTTTTGTTCCAACAACAACTTTGCATAGCAATTTTTCGGCCAAACTGACCTGCAGTGTTTTAACATACGTGGTTCGGGAATAAGTGAGCACCTTTGAAACCATAGTTACTTTTCATTTTCACTTAGTCTATGGTACACTGCTACTTTTTAATACAAACTACCATTGATAACAATCCAAGTGAGCAGATTGTACTTACTAGAAAGTTTACTTACGAGGTAACAATACATATTTTTTAATTACTATTCTAGACAAGACGGTCTTCAAGAGTGTTCACTTTATCGCGAATCAACTATAGCAGTCTATAATATTTCTAAGCAGTAACCCTACAAGTTCGTAGTAAACACTAACGCGTGGTTCTAATATTGTTTTTCACGAATTCGGGAAGTATTTTTGGAGGAACAGCAGTCTAAACAAACGCAGTTTTTTTTTTTTCCGTTTTGAGGGACCCCAGAATAACATTTTTAATATATGTCCTGTACTTTTAAAATTATAGATGTATAGTTTGACATGTGTGCTCTCTTAGTAAAGCGCAACGGAAATAAGTATAGTATCTTCCTAGTGCAAATAATAATAATAATAACAGGTGTCAACATGCCTCAACACCGTTCATGCGACAGTCCTCTTAATGTGCACCGTGTGACGTATCTTTGCGAACACCTGCACGACTTTCGCCACCAAACGCAACCAATACCACAACTTTAATACTGCAACCAAGTTCTACAAAGTAACTATTTTAATACTCCAATGTTCATTTATTTTTTTATTTAGGTACGCTACATTGTATTACAGCATGTTATGGTGTTTAGTTAAAACTTTTTACTTATGACATAGGCTTAAACAATTATTTTTTGAATTACATTTTTCCATGACATTACACTACCACAAACAGACCAACCACTAAAAAAGTATGAACCCTAAACACACTTTATAAAAAATTTACTTCATAAAACAGGTGGCAAACGTGACATGCATGCTTAAACGTAATTTTATGTATAAGATTTGAAATACGTTTTCTTCCCAGTATTAGGTACTATTGCACATTTTGTTAATATCCCAACTTACTAAATAAAGATGTTATGAAGAGGACAGCCAAGGGCTAAAACCCAAGTTGTCTGAAGTTCACTAACTGACAACTATTATGCGAAAACTTCGCATAAAACTAAAAGCAGAAAAAGAATCTTCCAACAAGTTTTATTTGCTACAACTTTCGACTTCAAGGTTTACGTCACATGACCTGAATCACATTATTCTGGCCTAAAAATGGACGGAGGTAATCATAAGAATCCAACCAACAGTTTACTGAACCTTCGATATTCAAGGTCAAAGTTTACAGTGTGTATAAAAACCGCTGTTTTTGGGCTCTTAGATTTTTTTCTATGATATATTATGGAACTCCTACTTCTACATAGTATGATCATCTCAAAATAAATTACTTCGTGGGTTGTTCCCCTTCTATTCCCGTCCAAACGTAGAATACGTTCAAAATCTGCATCCGTTATGCATGAGTTCAACATAAATTGTAAGGCAACTATTAGGACCTGGAAGGTCCTATTGGTTGCTAATATGTACTTCAAATAATGCATTTTAGTAAGCGATTAACTCCTTAAGAGTAGTCCTCGACTGGCGCAAGGACGGCGTTGCAGCGTGTCACGTGCATTCTTTTTCAAGCGAAACCGCTTAACTTATTCATATTACGTTTATCTGCGATAAGAACACACACTTGAAACTATGTTTCTATTTTTTCAAAAATGCAACACGCTTGTTAGAAACATGATTTTCGGGCCTCTCAAAATGGCTAAAAACGCGTTTTTTTTTATAGACCGCTGTAACTCCGAAAATATTACCTGAATTCTTAAAGTGCAAAGCGAGAAGCATGCGTTGGTATTCACTTCTACTATTCAAAAATAAAATGTGGTCATCGCTTAAAGTCCCATAGAAAAAAGACTACAACGGAAACCTTGCACGCCAGTTTGGCGCTGCGAATAGAGGCGATATGCTTCTCGTCAAGAGTGGGACACTGGTTCTTACCGCTACGCTGTTCCCACACGTCAAAGGTGGAAAATCGACACCGACGAAGACTTCTCTTAACCTGATTTACTGACACGGAAAAAATATTTTGCATTATAATAGAAACAGAAATCATATAACAATCAACACCTAACTATGTGAGATTTTTAAAAGCTTGTTGCAACGGGAGTTTACAATTACAATTTATTGGACTGTGGACATACGCCACTGCTCATGTTTTGCTGAGCAATCAACTTCCACAATCCAAAAAATTCTAACCAAACTAAGTGTCACATGTAACACGTCCTCATGACCTAGTGAGTTGAGCATATCTGCCGTGTGCTGCGAAATGGTGCAGTAGTCGACCCATCAAGTGAAAACGTGCGCGGCCACGCATTGCTGAGATTTCCTCAGAACTTCCAAACAACCAAAACTTTATTATAAACGGGGCAGTTTCGGGAGTCAACGTGGGAAAACTGAGAAGCAGCAACCAACGATAGTATTTCGCCAATTATTTGAGCGAATATGTTGCCACAGTGACTCATCTTGAAACGCAATCATGTATGGACGACACTTCTACGGCACAAATAGTTAATTGGAAATACATCAGTCAAGCATTATGTTCGTTCGTACGGTTAGCGAGGTGGAGCAGTGGTAACACCGAGGAGCACTAACCTTGCATTCGTGAGGACCCGGGTTCGATTCTTTGTCCAACATTTCAGATAACTGTTTTCAAGTTATTCTTTTTTTTTTTTTTTAATCACTCGAAGCGGTAACTAGATGGTTCATTAAATACAGATTCTGAGCTAGTTCCTTTTCCATTAAATTTGGGTGTTGTTGTGGACATAAAACTAAAGTTAAAATGTTTTCCAATAACAACTCCCGAAAACTTGTTGACGTCGGGCCCGCGGCGGCCGAGTGATCAGATCACTCGCCTCCCACCAAGGCGATCCGGGTTCGACCCCCGGTGAAACCAGGTGTCGGATTTTCGCATATGGGAATCGTACCGGACGATGCTGGTCGGCGGTTTTTTTTTCTTTCTTTTCAGTGATCTTCCTTTGCCCCCGACCCATCACTCTGGTGCAGCTCCATACGTCATGTCACCCCTAATGCTGGAGACCTAGATGTTAAGATTGTCCAAAAAATTCTTTACCTAACATTACAACTCGCCTCCAACCCGGGCTGTGGAGTCGGAACAACTCCGACTCCAAATCTAACTTAGCTAATAAATCTAACATTTACCTTTTAAATTTTATGTTTAAATCTTAGTACTAAATTTTAAGAAGCGCATATTTTAAACAAGCTTAGGTAAATTTTAACTAAAATTAAAGAAATAATAGTAATTATTACAGCATTGTTTAAGTATTAAATTCTGAGTATCTAGAAGAAAGTTACTATGCAAAAAATTAAAAACGTTATTCAGTAAATTTACAAGTTTCTGTTCACTTCGTGATGATGAAATGTATTTGACGATAAACACTATACAATCCGCTTGTGTAACAATGTTAATTAGTCTTGGTCTTGGTGGAGTCTGAGACGGAGTCGGAGCCGGAAGTTGACGTCGATTGCTCTGGTTACCGACTCCACAGGCCTGCCTCCAACAACGGCGTTCCGAGTTCCATTCCCGGCGAGGCCGAACATACTTTTTAATATGTAGGAAACGGAGCGTCCTACGGACTGCCAGTTCAAAAGCCTACATCTGAATATGTGATGGGGTAGGTTATCTCTCTATGTGTGTGTATATACAATATACTTATATCTTTTATTTAAATTATATACATACACACATTAATTGCCATAAATATAACTTCTGAAGTATTTTCCTTGGAACACTTGTGTTGTGGCAAGGAAAGTGTTTTTGTAGAATGCATAATATGGAGGAAACAAGATCTCGATACATGTAAACGCGGCTAGATCATTGGGCCAGATTTATGGAGCGCCTCAATTAACAACCACATCGTGCAAGCATTGTGTCTAGTAGGCTATGTCGTGATTCCGTGGATTAGGGTAAATCCACTGTCCCCCAATTCCCCGAGAGTGGCGTGCAACATCGATGAATGGGGTGCTGTCGACTAGCTTGGTTGGTAAACGACCAATTGACGGGATAGAGCAGCAGATCACTCGTGAATTCGATACTGGACCATTACCGGCATGCAACTAGCATCGTCTCCTAGGAAATATTCCGCCCCACTGGAGGGCTTCAATTCACCTCACGTCAGAAGGGACAACAACCAACTCGAGTGCAGGAACACTGTCATTGTAACCTATACGCATGGGGAAAACGGTCAAGGAACACGTCGGTACATGCTGACGGCAGTGTGTCGCAGGGCACTTCAACCAATGGTACACACAACATAATTTTATATGTTAAAATTTCCTTTAATTTTCAGAATAGTCGGATTAGAACTTACAATCCCTGCTTTAGCAGCTCTGCATTCAAAACCATCCAAACATTGAGCTCAAGATCTACTTTAACGAATTTCAAAATTTCCACTGAACTTTGCGGTAATTTATACATTTTACGTAAATGAAAACTAGTGTCACATTAAATTTTGAAAATTTTACAACTTGACAAAAGTTAATTTTTTTACAGCACACCCAAATTATTTTAACCTGTCATAACCTCTCACGTGGGCATTACAAATGTGAAACTATTCAGTCTTCCTCTGTTATCTGGTCTACTGATTTAATTTAAGTTTACACACCTAATTACTTCTACCAGATGTGAAACAACTTAAATTAATAAACATGTATTCTGTTTGTCAATATACAGGTTGAGCACAGAAAAACTTTACACTTTTAAAAATTCATAAAAATAAAACCGAGCTATGACCAGTAATATGTTTCAAACATTTTCTTATCACTAGAACATCTCTGGAAGTTATTTTTACACACGAGCCGAATTATTTTGTTGCAGGCTGCCACCGCTAAGAAGTGCTAGCGTACAACATGGCCACTACAGCACAGCAGAAGAGTTGGTACGATTTTCCAAATAACGAAAAGGGAGTCTTTAACTGCTGTTCAACGAGCTTTTCGCACAAAATTTCACAAACAGCAACCCAGCAGAGGATCAATTTATTCGTGGTGAAAAAACTTGCAAACGCACCCGTTTTCTTCAATGTTTTTGCACCACGCATAAATTGACACACTATTAATTGGCTGCTGATGAAATTTTGTGCGAAAAGCTCGTTGAACAGCAATTGCAGGCTCCCTTTTCGCTATTTGAAAAACGCACCAACTCTTCTGATGTTCTGTAGTGGCCATTTAGTACGCTAGCACCTTTTGGCGGCAGCAGCCTGCAACAAAACAATTCGGCTCTTATGTAAAAAGAACTTCCAGAGATGTTCTATCGATAAGAAAAGGTCTGAAACAGACCAGTAGCACGGTTTCATTTTTATGAATTTTTGGAAGTGTAGTGTTACTTTGTGCTCACCCAAAATATGTAACAACTTAACTGAGACACGCGTTGTGTTTCAAGGCGCTATCGTTACCAACTTATCGCATTACAATACATCGGTGGTCACATTTTGTTGTCAGACGTTTTACTTAAGTCACATTCGTGTTATGACGTGGCCGAAACGGATCCCCAATCGACCTGCTGATATCTCTTGGCACGAAGTAAATACATGTTACACCTATCCAGACAATTAATGGCATTATTAGTGCCTGACAATTGAATATTTAATATTTGTCCCGGTACCTCATTTTAAAAAAATCATCACTTTCGACTACAGTACCATATACTTACTTCTTGTCGAGATACAACTCAGTTTAAGAGTACGTGGTAGATAAATAAACGCTGAAAACATCAAATGATTTCTACGATTTTTTCGAAGCCAATATGGATAAAATACTCAATGACAATCCTACATAAAGGTATTTGCCAACTTTATGAGTAAATATTTTTCCAAAATTACAAAGTCGTTACGCGTGATCTCTTGCGCCGCAGTTAAATGCACGAAGTTCCGGCGTCAGAGATTGTGCCTCCGAACTTCGTAACACTGGAAACAATTTTGTTTAAAACGTTGGTTAAAACTATTGTCTAGGATTGCTATTGTTTAATTTTCGCAAATTGGCTTCAAGAAACCTACAATTATAGATTAATCATTTTAGCTTTGAATTGTGTATCACGCCCTCTTAAGGTTTAATTACGTCATCAGAATTTTTCTTGCTTTGCTGTCTCATAACTACGTGTTGCGGCAGGAGAAATCTTGTCTTATCACAATTTCTTCTTGCACAGCAAACAAAATTTATGTACAAGATTCAAAATACATAGTTTCATTCGTGTCTGTCTCCCACTCTACGTCCCCCACCCTTCTTCTCCACCCACCCAGAGCTGCTGGGAATAGGCATACGGTGAAGGAAGGAGGTAAGTTTTACTGGTCGTAAAATTTTGAAGGTTAGCAAGACAGTAAAGTTTATGAGTACATTACTCCTCGCGTTCACTCTACGATACAGCAACTTACTGGTTTGAAAACTTGATAACTGTTACACAGCATACTACAGAAAATTTCTTGACTACATAGCGACAATCTAATTTACATTTTCGTTGAACTTTCTCATATTTATGGACGATATTTTATAATAATGAAAAAAAAAAGTTACACGCATGCATCATACCATCTCAGGTCTTCCAGTAATCTTTACAGCTTATTTTCTCGCAGATGAAAATGAGCGTATTTGCGGTAATTTTAGATATGAAAATATCCGTACAGAATTAAAAAAAAACAGGTGTGTAAAATACATTTATATCTATGATAATACGCTATAAAATAAAAGGATCACATAGCGGCGAGAACCCTGCACGGCAGTTGAGGCTAGGAACGCGCACAGATGGTGGAGGGGCATGGGAAGAAGAACCTGGATGGACTAGGGTTCCAGTGGTATCGACCCGCAGAGATGAACGTCGCGTGTGTGTCGGCCGGGCCGGGGATCGATCTCACGCGCGCCCAGCTGGGCATAGACCTCAAGGTCACTAGGGCACGGGCGCGGCCGGCTATATCTCGCGCCCAATTGCATCACCCCGGCAACGCGCGGCCGTGAGCGTGAGGCGACTATCCGGCCCGCTGCCACGCGAGCGCGAAAGAACCGACTGTCCGTCCGTGGCATGTACCGACCACGAACAAAGGAGCCTCACTTTGCGGCTAACTGGCTTCTTTCTGAACACCTTGCAATGCACGAATATCCAACTGAAATTTTTCTCTTTTCGGTTTACAGCTCTACAAACTGAAACACACACATTCTAACAATAACGTTTAAAAGCGATTCATTTACTACGTTTAGAATAAAACTCCTGGTTAGACTGAAGTCAACATGAACCGAAACTAGCGAGGACACGGGCAGAAAGGCGTTTAGAGTAAACTTGACGTGTCACCTGGCTATCGGGTTGTAGGCTATGAGTAGTTCGACACACGTCTCTAGAAGGTTTTTAACATAGAGCACGGGACTTGCGGTTGTCCATTCTAGAGTTAATTACAGAACAGCTAATCTTGACCCAGTGAGCGACTACTGAGTGAGCCAACAAGGAAGAGCTCTGTAACAACAGCACAGGGACTGCTTCTTCACATAAATAATAGGTGGAAGGCAGACGTCACTCGCCTTGGATTCAATATCGAAGGTTGGATTACAAGTAGATGTCAATGAAGGTGAAATGCCAAGTAAATTCGATTCCGTGGTTTGCGTATATTCATATCAGGACAAGATACAATGATTGGTACAGATCGAACACACTTATTACGCTTAACATTCAAACAACAATTAGGCTTGGGTCAGTCCCCAATTTAAAGAAGATCTAACACTGACAACATAGGATTTAACACGAGATACAAAGGCTTACATAATAACAAGAATACAACTAACTGGCCGGGTGCGTCGGATCGTGCGACAAAGACTAAGCTGCGACAAGACATGCTACTTAAGACAAGACGCTTCCGGTCGTTTCAACATGCGACGAAATCTGAACAGGGCGCTTCGGACCTCTAGATACTAGAACAATAAAGGGTATTTAAAAAGCGACTGGAAGGGCAGCCTTTTCAATTCCTTACAATACGTTTGTTTTACTGCTTTAACAATCCTGAATTGTTGTCCCTTGGTAGGGCAGCTCGTAACTATTTTTGGCAAGGGTCTATTTGAAGTATTGTTTGAATCGTTGACCCTTGTAAGAGGCAAAACCTGACGAAACAAGTAGCATAACCTAACATGACAAACACTTGCTTGGCCTGACCTGGCCTATGTAACTTAAAACAACCTGAAGGGCGCCCTCCTCCCAAACGAAAACAATTCAGACAACCTTCACATACACCACTAGTACAAAAGTCCTGAAAGATTGCGCTTCCAAGGGGCAACAATTGAACTCCCCCCGAACAAATATTGTCGGTTTACACTAAAACGAAATTACTATCTTTATGCTCTATGCCACTGTTAATATCGTCATGTTACTCGACCAACACATTTTACACATTTTGTTACTCTCAAAAATTTAATTCTGATACCGAAATAAAATAATTTCTTGTTATAACATAGTCGAAGGGCTTTAAAATAGTCAATTAATGTAAACGCGGCTATTTTAAGTGACATATTTGTTGAGGTTAAACATTTTACTAAGTTCACTTTCAGACGCGCAACCTCGAAAATGTATTGTGTGTCTCACTTCACCAAAAATTACTGCTAAATTTATCAACTAAAATGTGTTCAAGCCAGGGCATTAATCACACGATGGCATCCCATCAACCTGTCTCCACGTAAGCGGATTTCAAACTTCCAGGCAAGTCGCGGGTGCCGAAGAAAACATACTACACTCCAATCCACTGTCGACAGTTCTGGTGATATCGTAGGCTACGTTATCATGTCCATAACTGTAGACTTGTTGAACGTAGGACGTGACATACATTCCAGTGATGCCAATTACGGCAATATTACGCCATTAAATGAAACGAAGGAAAAAAGGGAACTTTTAATCGGATGCAATTATTCAGTTAGCTGTTCAGTGCAGAATGCACAAATAAATTATTCGTTTAATAACTGCAAATAATGGAGGAAAACAGTGGCCAAAATCCTTAATCCTTGTGTACACAAATACATAAAAGTGCCTTCTGATGAAGCTCGCATCTGAGGAGTCGAGACAGCATATGACCAATATGAAAGACAAAGCAACACGAGGGAATCCTACTAACACTTCCCGAGTTTCAGTGCAAACTGCCACAGTGTTCGAACAATGTCACAGTCTTCAATACCCATACAATGACATACATGACAGATCACCCGGCTTCGTGCGGTTCCCACCATACGCCCTCGTTCAAATACCGCCAACAACTTGAAGGGACCGCGGTGGCCGAATGGTCAGACCAGTCGCCTCTCACCACGGCAATCAGGGTTCGTTTACCGGTGGGGGTCGGTCCCCGGATTTCCGCATGTGGGAATCGTGATGGACGATGCCGTTGGTCGGGGGCTTTACTCGGGGATCTTCCGTTTCCCCCGCTCTTTCATTCCAACGCTGATCTATACTAATATACTAACGTCACGTCACCCCTCATCAGCGCTAAAGTCCTCGATGTTAAGCGCTGAACAAAACTTCTCCCTCACTCACCCAACTATTTGAAATGCTTCTCGATCTTGAAGTTAGGAAACAGGCACACTGTACGCTTTTAAGTAATACGTACCACGAGCTACTGTACCCTTGCTTATCGTACACAAGTCATCTCTATTTTCACCGACGCAAAATTAAAATGTAGGTGTACGTTAACAACTCGCATTTCAAAGAAGTAATGCAAAACATGTTCAATCCTTGTTTGGATGCTACCTACGGACAACCAACACATTTTATCTCTGTGGCAAAGTACGAGACCGTTCTCGAACAAACACAAATAACGTACAACACACTATATCACTGTCACTCATACGGAAATTTCATCAATGTAATCTTGATACAAAACACGCACAACCAATCTACGTGTCGCTGCTGGCATTTATTTTTACTACGTTATTGCAAACGCCCAAGTCTATATGTATTTCGTATAAATAACGGGTAGCAGTAAACCTAAAAACCGACGCATATTCGCATGACTTGTCTTGCTGTTAAGGTCCTGCTCTTTAGTTTTGCAGTGGTTTCGAAAATATTTTTAAAGGCAAATTAATACATGTATCAAAAAATCATTCTTACTTTTAAACGACATATATTATCGTTTGTGTCTAATTTTTCTGTTGCAATACACCAAACGGATTTTTAGATTTTGCCCCTGAAATATCACATATTTTGTGGTCAAAAGAAGCCAAAATGAAGCAAAATAATTTTTCGCCAGCAAACGATGCAATCTTAAAATAAAAAAAAATAAATAAATAAATAAAAACGCCACAAACTTGTGTAGTGTATGACCGTAAACAGGATCTAAATTTTTCAAAGCGTTTCGATAAAAAAAATATTTCAGCTGAACAGCGTCTATCCTCCAGCTGCACTGTTCCTTTCCTAACAACAATAACGGGTTTGCTTTAGAAACAAGACGCTACTTACTACCCATTGTTGAGGCGTATCATGAGGCAACACCCCAACCCCCTTCTTTTGCTCGACTCCATTTTGGATACGCAGAAGTCGGGTTACAATAAAAAAAAGTATTGTAATTTTGAACGTCCGGGTGAGGTGAGAGGCTTTTACGGCCCTTTAAGGGGGTCTTAAGAGCTGATGAGGATGAAGTGAGGAGGTGACAACAACTTCCGTGCCCGAGCCGGGATTCGAACCCATGACCTCCCGCACGGCAGCTACCGAGGCCGGCCTTGACGCCAAGGATGGCGCCATTAACTAGTTTATAAATAATACAACACTCGTGCATCCAAAATATATGCCAGATTATAAAAAAAAAAAAAAAAAAAAAAAAACTCCAAAACTACTATGCATAGATGTAAAAATTAATTAAATTAAAAATTTGTGACACCACGATTTTAAAACGGACTAAAAAGTATAAATTAATTCCTCCTATGAAAATATTTGTAATCTTTAAAACGAAAAACATGGGGCGCATACAATAGAGACTGCAGAAAGTAGCTGTCGGTGAGAAAAAACACAACAGTTCACATCATTTGCTGAACAATAAAATTGTTAGTGACTACAGTGAACTATTCATTCATCAATTATCTATTGAACGCGCACCAAGATTTTCGTTTTAATTTAAATCTTACAAGTATGTTCATAGCATAAATTATTTTCAAACTTTTTTGTCCGTTTTAAAAACGTGGTATGATGAAAAAATTATTTTTAAAAGAACAATTTTCTGCTATTTATTATTGTGTGTGAAATTTTACAACGATTTTAAACAAGCAAAATTAGTATCGAACAGGCAAACCGAGGCAGACAAGAAAACAAACACTGCGTTGTCATCCAGTTCTGAGCTAGGTCATCGGTAAGTTAGTTCAATGTGGTAAATAAAAAATATGTGTTCCCTCTTATAATGCATTGGCACCCAGTCTGAGATATGTTTAAAGTTTAAAGTCTTTAGCTAATCAGGAAGTTAGTTTAAAATCGACTGCAAAACTTGTACTGGACAGACATGAAAACGAGTTAATGAAAGTTAATAAAAGAAGGGCGAGAGGAAACGGAGGCGGACGACTTTATTATATCAGTTTGACAAACACTAAGGCGTAAACAAAGCAAAGACGTAACATCCACCACACAAGACATTGATGCTCTCGGGGCAGTCAAGAATACTAGCGCAAACAAGTATCTTTAATTTAAATCCATAAAGTAAAAAATCCGTTGTAAATACAGGATGTCTATATGAAATTTCTCTGATTTCAAAATGTAATGTAAAGAATAATATTGAACCTATAAACGGTCTGTCTGCGGCATCATGTAGAGCAACTAAAAAAGTTTTGTGTTGAATTTTTCTAAACGATTCCTTTTGTTTTCTTCCAGGTACTAAATAATTATCAGGAATGACAGCACCGCAAGAGAGAGCCCAGTGCGTGGTGTGGTATGCGGAAACGAAAACACCTATTGCTGTTCGAAAGACTTACCGACGTGAACTTCTCCGAGTGCCATCAGACGACGATTAATATGCTTGTTATGATAAGTTCCTAGCCACTGGGAGGGTAAACCGACAGTCGGTTCTGGCAGACAGTGCACATCATATGAAATGGTAGAAGATATCCGACAGGTCTTCAACAGAAGCCCATTATAGTAAGTTCGCCGAGCATCACGCGAGCTAACCAACCCTCGCTGAACAGTTCACAAGGTACTGCATAAACGTCTTCGTCTGTATGCTTACAAAGTGAAAATTGTGCAAGCACTGAAGCCATGCGACTTGCAGCTTCGCCACAATGTTCCCACTGAGAGGTTGAACCGGATCTAGCGAGACCTTACCTATCTAGAAAATGTTTTTACTGACGAAGCAACTTTATACACATGTATACGGAAAGGTTAATCGATACAACATTCGCATCTGGGGTTCCGAAAACCCCCACAGTTTTCTAGAACATGTTAGAGACAGTGAAAAGGTGAATGTGTGGTATGGAATGAAGAAAGACCGAATTATTGGACAATTTCTCTTCATGGAGCAAACAGACAGAGGAACAATTTATCTGGACATGATTGAGCAATTTGGTGTCCCTCAGCTTCTTCCCCTTCAGCAACACGTGATGTTTCAGCGGGATGGTACACCACCGCACTGGAGTTTGCATGTTCGCGACTTCCTGGACCAGAAATTTCACAGCGATGGATAGGACGTGAAGGACTAACCAAGTGGCCACCGCGATCTCCGGACATAACCCCTATGGATTTCTTCCCCTGGGGTTATGTAATAGACATTGCGTATGCCTCACCTGTACGCGACCTTGGAAATACACGCAGAATTATGGATGCAATAGGCTCCATCAGCCCAGAAATGTTTGTGCGCACGTGGGCTGAGATGTCTAAGACTTTTGACAGTTACGAAAGAGATCCATGTAGAAGTAAATTAATTTTTGTACAAAACTTTTTGAGTTGCTCTGCATGATGCCGTAAACAGCAATATTATAGGTCCAATCGTTTTTTATATTGCATTTTGAAATCACTGACGTTTCATGAGGACATCCTGTATTTTAGTACAGCAAATGTAGCGACGGCTTCATCGACATCGTTGATACCCACAAAGAATTTCGTTTCCTTAATAGCAAGTCTCGGTTTTAAAAATTGCACATACTATCAAAAATCGTTACATAACTTATGTCTGCAAGAAACAGGGAGATACTGTAAACTCTGTGACACAGAACGTGAGCCTATGGCGCCACAGCAAGTGGTATACATGGAGTCCACAAAAATCCTTCACAACTTCGAACTTAAAAAAAAAAAAATAATAATGCGACATGGTACCTGGATGGTGTTTGTAGCATTTTTATCATGATCTCTCGAAAGATTTTATGTGAAATTTTGTTTGGTTGTTGCTGATATGGATGCTGACATCTAAAAACCACAGAAGATGGCTACATCCCAAGAGAAAATACTATGTGTATTCTAGTTTATCAAAACAAAATCATATACGAAGGTGCAACATAACTTTTAGGACCAAATATGCGGAGAGAACCACCTTCAAGACACAATCTGTAAATGGCACAAAAATTATGGAGGCAGGAAGTGTTCTGCAGCAAGACAACGGCCGGCCAAGCGCAAGTACGGGGAACATTGAACGTGTCGTGATGCCTTTGTTTTGAGTCCCGGTAAGACGATTCGTACCGCCGCCTGACAATTGGAGTTACCACGTTCACCTGTTCATTAAGTTCTTCACAAACATTGAGTGTACGCTTAAAAAGTGCAGTTGTTACAAACTCTTCAGCCAGCCTTTCAAGCCACGCCGACTAGCTTTCGCTACAAACTCGGCTCGAACGTACATTTGTTTAAATTAGCCAACTTGAAAAACAAAAACTGCTGCAAAACTTACGTATATTGTGTACATACGTAACAATTCCGAAAGATAAGCCCAAAACTTGAATTAGGCTACATTTAAAATCAATTTTGACTGATATGTCATTTCGTGGATTTGGTCTCGTTATATTTTGCTTTAATTCCCCAACTACCTGTTCTGTTAAATAAGCTATTCCCGGACGCATTTTAGAGTCAATAATAATTGGTAATTATTAATCTTTAATCTGTAAGGGATGGTTTTTATGTGTCGGGGGTTTTCTAAAAATTTTAATTTGTAGCTTTTTAACGTTAATATACAATTATGGGAAATATCAAATAAAACAAAATTTTTATGCAGCTTAAAAAATATTTTAGTTTGGTGGCTGTTATATAAATCTTATCACACACAATCAATAAAATTATAAATATACTTAATATTTTACTACTTAAAATAATCAAACAGTACAATATAAAGTTTTATGATCAGTAATATTCACAGTACAAAATATGTAGCCTATTTTATATTTAGTAAATATTTGTTACGATTACCACACGTGCTAAGTGGTTGCACGGAACAAGTGAATCATAGACTGACTATGCACATGTGCGTAGCATTAGGTCCAGAGAGTAGTTGCAGGACTATCGGGTTTCGTAATGCTATACTTTTCACACAATAAGCTCTATTTATATAATAATATATTTAATTCCGTTCAGTTACACCACAGATATATATATATATATATATATATATATATATATATATATATATAAATGAAAGGTGACTGATTGACTGACTGACATATCAAACTGCAGCCCAAACCACTGGACCTAGAATCGTGAAATTTTTTGTGAGGGTTCCCTTCAGGTCGTAGGCGAGCGCTAAGAAGGGATTTTTCGAAATTCGACCTCTAAGGGGGTGAAAAGGGGTGAAATGTGTTTCCGAAGAAACGTCGATAGAGCTCGAACCCGACGGCCTATCATCGTGATTTTTACTTTAATAGGACACTCGTAAAAATGCATATTAGCATATTTAAGGATTTTTCGAAGTTCAACTTTTAAGGGGCTGAAAAGACGTTAAATGTGTTTCCAATCAACTATCGATATCTATCGAACCCTTCGGGATAGAGAGTTGATATTCACTTCAAAATATTGCTTACGTAAATACCCAAAAAGTAGTTTTAGGTTTTTTTGAAATTCGACCCCCAGGCAGTAAAAAGGGGCAAAATG
>PNEQ01119050.1:0-24093 GCA_003012365.1 Medauroidea extradentata
CGTGCATTTAATGAGTAGATATTGTAGCTAAAATTTATCGGAGCAGTTTAATGTAGTTGTAAACATTGCACGACCCTATGTAAATAAAAGCACGTGGCATTATTTGTGTTTACATCGGCGGAAAGATATAAACTGGCAGGAAATAGAAATTAATCAGGGCTTTTTTGAGTGTTCACTTTATTCCGAATCACCTATACTAGAATTATCATACATATTTGTAGATGGATTTAGGGCGTGCGTATGATGTCGGTTCTTGTGCACTTTTGTACAAAAATTTTGTCTAGTCAAGTGCATGTGCGGTTGTTCTTTGTCCTGCTATCGGCTGTCTTTGTCTAGTCGTGGCACTTCAAGGTCACTGGTTCTGCTTACCAATGTATGTGCACAACATGAGCTACATACCAACACCAAAGAACATTTCTTGATATTGATTGTCAACTGTCCCTTATGGTAAACACATGTGTGCAATCGTAAACAAACTTGTTTTCATTTTCTGTGAAAACATAAGCTTTGTTAAACATTTAATTGTTACAATTTTAAACATGTGATGTGTGAAGTTAAAGGTTCAAACCTAAATAAAAATAGGCTCGAGTTTCGAGCCAAATTGAACTGGTCAAGCTGACTCGGCTCGAGTTTTCAAACTTTGATCTATCTCTACTGAAATATAGCTATGTTTAACTGTCTTACTTGCTTGTCTAACAATTTTCCCAAAAAATGCATGTGTTATATTATATTCCAATCTTAAACTGTTGTGTTATTCCTCGGTGGCCATTCGCCTTTCTCTAGAAGGCCTCATCATTTATTTAGCAGGTTTGCACAATTTAAACAATTTACTTATAATATATAAATCTCTTATGATTGCTTCAGCAGTTGTGAGCAGGAATGGTGGCATAAATCTTTTCTCTAGTTTCAATGCTGTGTCATGAGGCTCTTATTTTCACACCAATACTCAGAACTCTACCCTGGATGTCACAGCCAGTTGATGTACTACAATTGATATTATTATGTTGTGAGAGTGGAGAGGAAGAAGAAACAAGCATAAAACTAATCATACATGGAAAACAAAGTCTGTTACAACTGGCAGTCACTCGAGCTAATTTTAAAAGACTGTTACTCCAACCCCACAAAACCTTCTCAACTGCAGTCTCTTGCCCTAAGGAAGGCTGGGCATGCTGTGAGTGTATTAAGGATTTAAAGAACATGCTTCAGCAAACATTGCCTTACAGGCCCTGTCAGACTTACTCCTAGGTCAAGACTGTGCCCAGAGCTCAGACAAGTGATGAGCTTCTCAAAAGACCTATTATATAGGTGCAGAGTAATTAAGTAGAAAACATTCATCAGCACATTTTTCACTTTAATATTGACTCCTTTTACATGGATAATAACCAACTAAACACATGAATTGAATCTGTAAAGCTGTAAAATGTGTGCACTTTTTTATTGACGCCCCCCCCCCCTCCCATGATTAACAACTTCCACAGCAGTTGTTTTAAAGTAACTACAGTACGTAACACAAATATTTTTTAAAGACAACTGCCCCCCCATAAACCTGCAGGAAATCTCCACTGAACATCATCTCTAGTGAACTCAACAAGCTATCTTTGGAGAGCAAAATATTGAGAACTTATCAAATGGATACTACCCACACTTCCATCAGCTCGTGTGTGTGTGCGCGCGCACACAGTAAACATCTCTACCCTGAATTTAATCTCACAGGCCCTACTTTCCACAGTAAAATAAAAAATTTTAACTTCAAGCTGCAGATATTAAGGGTTTGCTCTGAATATAAAACTGTAACTTCTGAATTTGAAAATTACAACTAGTAATATTTTTTATTTGAACCTTCCCAGGCTAAAGAGCTTTAGAGGGTGGTAAGGGGGAAAGAGAGGTAGAAAATTAAACAAAAATAAATTATGTATGTGATAGTAAGCTTTTGTATAATTTGTTTGTATTCTATATTCCTACCCAGTTGCTCACTTTTCTTACCCATTGTATTTCACACATTGATGAGTAAAGGTTACAAAAATTTAAATGCAATTATGAGTGAAGTAGAAGCGTGTTGGGTTTCACATTTTGTTTTTTAGATGGGGCACGAGGATCAATTGCATGCATCCATTCCTGAACCAGTCTGTCATGTAGCTTCATAAATACTGTACAATTCATACTTATAACATCCATCCTAGTCTTACCTCAACAGCACTTTAAACAAAAGTTACTGCACTGGCAAACGAAACTAAGCCAATATATTAAAAAACTATATGTATTACTTGTGAAAAATTTTCAAAACATTGGATACAGTATTATGTACTAGAAACACATGTATAGCGTATCATTTTTGACCCCTTAAATACGAAAAGTACACACAGAAAAGAAACAAAACACACACGGCTGAAAAACACCCAACCTGAAAACATAAAAGCAAAAAAGCATTTCTCACTACATGCATCAAGAAGCTTGCCAACTGCACAGAGCAAAACCCTTACAAAATGAAATATGTTATAAAACTAGTAGTCTCCAAGAATAAAACCCATTCCTCCAAAACTCAGAATACACACAATAACATTCTTATCAAGCATGAAAACCACAATGTCCAACATCCCGCGCATACAAAGCTTACCCACCCTCAGGTGTTTACAACTTCCACAACAACTCTGATGATGTTCATCAATGTCCATGACCACTGTATACACATCAAGGTCCATCTGAAATTATTCCTTTCCTTTTTTACTTTTACACGCAATAAAAAAAACACATTATCATAACCTTATTTCTGACTTAAAAGGGCGTGGTACATAATTCAACACTAAAAGCATTAATATATAACTGTAGGTTTCTTGAAGCCAATTTGCAAAAATTAAACACAGCAATACTACACAATAGTTTTAGCCAAAGTTTTAAAAAAAAAATTGTTTCCAGTGTTACAAACTTCTAAGACACAATATTTGATGCCGTAACCTCGTGCATTTAACAGCCATGCAAGAGATCACGCGCAACAAATTAGTAACTTTGGATAAATATTTACTCATAAAGTTGGTAAATACCATTATCTAGGATTGTCATTGAGTATTTTATCCATATTGGCTTCGAAAAAAGTGTATAACCCAATTTATGTTTTCAGTGTTCATTTATCTACTAAGCACTCTTCAAGTTAAGACCAGTGTGGAAGAGATGAGAAGAAGTCTATGCCAGACAGACATGGCTATTCTACCCAAAGGACAATTCTCTTGTCCATCACCAGCTTCAAGAATGGGTGAAGTGAGGTGAGAATTAAGAAGCAACAAATTAAGTGGCAAGGTAAACTAAAACATTTAGAAAAAATCGGATGGTATAATACCCACCTCTGAAACACTTAAGCCTCAGATCTGCTGGGGACTGAACCCAGATCATGCCAATCTAAGAAGCCAGATTGCTTGGTTACTGAGAAACATATTTTTACCCGTGCGGCACATTGAACACAAAAAATAACAAGTAGAAATGCTGTTAGTACATCAGTTTACTTTAAACATAAATAAAGTTACAAGCACAAAAACATTGAAAAAACATGCACTATCCACTTTTAAGTCATTACATATTTAACAAATCTTCCTTACACATGTGCATACATCAACTGTTGCAAGCACTTGCATATCGCACTTACAGAAAAATTGATAAAACCAATTTCAAATTAATGTTTGTATTTAGTACAGTAAAAATAACTTGAGATTCCAGTTAAATTTGTAAAAAAAAAATTGTAACTCTGGCAAAAAATGAAAATTTAAGTTATTCTAGACTATTTACAGTAAAGAGAGGGTTATATATTTTAAGTCCAACCATATGTAGTTTTTTATTTTAGCTCATCTGTTGTATTTTTGTCACTAAACAATAAAATTAATTAATGATTATTATGGCTGTCAAGAAGACCTTCAAAAGTGATCATTTTACTGTAAGAGTAAACAGCATGTAAAACAAAATTAAATACTTTTTTTAAGTTTTGATAATTCTGTTGTAGTCATAAAATTGCTTGAATAGTTAATAAACACTTTCAATCTATTTACACTTAGTAATTAATAAAAATCTTTTTAATAGTTTTTCAAAGGAGAAAGAAAGTACAAGGTTAAATTAGAAGGCTGTTATTACTAATGCTTAAATGTTAAATCACAAAGCCCAAAAAGTCTGTAGAAGAAGGTGTGAATTTGAATGGCTATTGCATAAGATCTTAGGAATCCTGCACACATTTTCAAAGAACAGATAAAAACAAAATGACTGTTACAATTTGCATTAAGGGCATGGTCTACAACAATTTTCATCACCATTATTTAATTTATTTGTACCAGATATTTTTTTTCTTATTTCAGACACAAAATGTGACTAAAATTGGCTCTAATGAAATTGTTTTATCTGTCATAGTTTTCGCGTAATGGCTTGTTAAAGTCATATTTTGCATGTTTCCGTTTTAACGACTACACTAAAACCAACTGATATACCAAACTAAAAAAAATCACAGTGGATAAAGACATTGCAGGCTACAATGAAATGCTCATAAAATTAAAGAATAAAAATTATTTGTAATTAAAAAAAAATATATTGAATTTTTAAAATTTTTATTTTCAGTTTTAGCATTTTTTTTAATTCAAATAATTTTTATTCTTTAATTTCATGCACATGTCATTGTAGCCTACAATGTCTTTATCCACTGTGATTTTTTTGAGTTTGGTATATTAGTTGGTTTTAGTGTAGTCGTTAAAACGGAAACGCAAAATATGACTTTAACATGCCATTACACGAAAACTATGAGAGATAAAAAAATTTCATAAGAGCCAAATTTCGTCACATTTTATGTCCAAAATAAGAAAAAAAATATCTAGTACAAATAAAAAATAAAATAATGGTGATTAAAATTGCGGTAGACCGCGCCCTTAAACTGAAAGTTCATACACAAAAACAAATATAACAGCAACCATAGAAAGAAAAGCTTTTTTTTTTTTGCTTTCTTTTGAACAAACTTGTAACTAGTATTGTAACATGCATTTACAATAAATTATTTATGATGCTGTAGTTTAGATTCAGGCATAAGGAAAAAAAACTGCCATAAACTCTTTTGTACGATTGTTCATTATTTAGTTTTTTCTATAATTTCATTACTTATTTATTTATATACATACTTTTTAAAGCTGTATCGAAAAAATGTACAGACATCAAACAATGCAATTTTTATAAGAACGATACTTGATTACAACTAAGCAAAGAACGTACTTGGCTATGTCCAAATGATTGCGTCTGTATTGCCCCATATTATGATGTCCAAATGATTGCGTCTGTGCTGTCCCATATTACGATGTCCAAATGATTGTGTCTGTGTTGGCCCATATTATGAGTCTAATGAAATTTGTGGAACCTCCAAAGGTTGAACATAAACACATCTACTGAAAAAGGCTGTATTATTTTTGAAACTACTGTACTTCAAAGGCAAACAAAATGGGAGCATATTTACCATTTGTACGTGGCCAGACTAATTTTCTGAGTAGCAGCTGATCTAAATCCTTCGTAAAATTTCTTCTGTCTCCATGCTGTAATATTTGTGCAAGCAGTTCTTGTAACAAAGTGTTGCCACCAAGCGACCGTGCTCCCCACATACCTCCTGAAATAAAATCCAAACAGATGGAGTCAGAAAACCCGCAGCAGCAAGTACAATTAAATAGCAACCCACAAAATAAAAAAAGGTTTGACATAAACCACCGTAAAATTTCCATTTAGCAAAGTATCTAACTGAAATGAAACTAACGAAACATGCTCTACAACTGCATTCAGAAATAGTTTTTGCTGTAAATTCTATGAAACCTACTCTAATTTACTTTGTATTTTCTATGTATGATGTAACGTGCAATTTTAGGGATTTATATAAAATATGTAATTGTAGATTAAAAATTCAATTTGAAAATAAAATAAGCAGTGTGTCCACCGACAGGGAAAAGTCAGGGAATTTCATCTTACAGGGAAAAGTCAGGGAAATATCAGAGAATTTTCATTTGAGTCAGGGAAAAATGATACAAAACAGTCCAGAATAAACATTTTTTTAGTACTGAATAATTAAATTATTATAATTTAGTTATCACAGTAAATCAGTTTGTAAGGGCTTCTGATTACATTCACTGCTGGGAAACCTGATTAAATTTTTTTGTTATAAAATTGTTTTTCTTATTTTATTCTACATATTGAGTCGCTTAGAATGCAGTCTGTGATTCAAATGCATGTATCCAATTCTTTTAATGTTGTTCCATTAAAACTTTTTTATTTCAAATGTCCTGTGTTGATGTAAACTTATGGAATCAAAGATACCAATTCAGCCAAGAATTTAGGGCAGCTGGTAACATGTTGGGTCTTGAGCACCGACTAGGGTGAAGGAAGTTGGGAATAACCAGGATTAAGATAAGAAATATCCTTCAGAAATCTCACCAAAGTCCCAGCACTATTTTCTCAAGCAAAATACAGGAGTGACCGGTTACTGCCATTTAACCGATGCAGGCCTTAAAAAGTACCAGTTTTGCCGATAATAGGTCAGGGAAAATTAATAGATATTACCTGGAAAACAGGGAATTCCAAAACTGAATATCAGTGGACACCCTGAATAAGGCGAAGTGAATTGAGACGGAATCTGTTCTCTGAGGGCGGAGCTTTGAAGGATGCTCGACACTGATTGGCCGGAGGCACCCTCTCGTGACCACTGGACTGGGAGGGAAGAGCCGCAATGGGGAAAGTTGGTCAAGGCATTTGGCTGCGGACGTCGAGGGAGAACGGTCTCCAATTTTCAGCTATTTTGTTTCGGATATCAGGGGCTGCGGTAGGCACCCATGATATCATTTGTCGCAAAATAATTTTCTGAATAGTGGAACTGAAAACAAAGACTGTCGCAGTAGGCACCCAGAGTATGTGAGGTTCATTTTCTTCAAATAATTAAAATCATTATTTTATTGCACACCCTACGAGAGCAGTTCACGATTGATTCACTGAGCCAGGAAACGAACATTCAGTTTTTTTATTGCCGAGATAGATAAACCCCGTATTACCTGTGTGGAACAACGCGAGGAACGTCGTAATGATAGCGAAACTAAGTTAAACAAAGTTTACAGTGCATAAATGGTCATACAGCAAATGCCTTACTGGGTGTGTTGTATGGAAAAAATATCTTTTAGGACTAGTCGCGTGCCCCCCTTAGAAGCAGACATGTGTTGTGTAGTGTGGTGAATTACACTAAAGATGCTTCCTATTCTAGGGCTTGCCACTCTGTAAGTTGTTTACATTTTAAAAACTTGGTTACAACGAAAGAGTGCATTTTACAAGAGACTTACCAAGTATTTCTGTGTTGTGTTGTGGATTGTCCCTCATTATATGAAATGTCTTATTTAAGTTAAGCCATTCATTTACAGCTGCCAACTCACGTGGAGTTATAATGCTATCAAGGTCTCGACTCATAAAAACATCCACTAACGGGTCACCCATGGGAAGAAACCTCCACAACATGCCAAATTTTTCTGTAACCATAAAATAAGAAACTTCTAGCAGAACTGAAAATGCTGTTGATGACACCAAACAACAAAACAGCAAACTTAAGAATATCCACAAATACCAAAAACTACCTTCAAAAGAAAATATTTCAGTCTAGAGTATAAACATCACCAACAATACTGTACTTACATTCCACTTCACTTTTCTTCGTTGCAATTCATAAGTCAAAGTTTTAGAAATACTTAAGTCAACAAATGATTGGAGAAAACAAAAAAAGTAAAAAATAGTAATGAAAATATTGAATACTCTAACATATAACCAGAACAGAGATACTGTAATTTTTTTTAAGACTAAGTTACTGGAGTTGGGCATAAAACACCTGAACAATATTAAACAATCAATCAGCCAAAACTCTCGCAAACAAAATCCTGGAGCTGAAGGGTCATTCCATGGTGACTAACGAACCAAAAATATTAACACACTAAACAAATGTTAGCTAGTACACAAAGCTATAATCAAAAATATAAAGAAATTGTTACGTTATTATAAACAAATTATTGTACATGTTACTTTGTTTCACATCAATAACATTTGAAAATATAATCAAAACAACTTTTCTGTAACCATTAATTAAAAATGTGACTAATGTAACATTTTTTTGCCATGCAGAAGAGAACAAAAAAAGCAGTGTAAGAAAAACAATGGTGCCTGATGTAAATAACATGTGAAAATTTTTGTGCAGTTACCTTCATAGTTAAATGCCTTATCATAAAAATTACAAATCCAAGAAATGCACTTTCTTATACTAAATAAATATTTGTTACTCATAGGTAATGTGACTAACGTAATGTGAAAGACATACCTTAATATAAAAGTTTTACTAACTAAATGTCGTTTATATCAAATGTGTTCATCAAAAGTAAAACATCCTCCGCTATTGACAATGGTTTGAGGACTACGTCCCTTTATAATGTTTGAATCTTTATAAAAAAAATATGGTCTTTCTGCTGAGGCCATTTAAAATATGACCCATTTTTAACCATTACACGCACTTGTACTTCTTTCTGGATGGTGTCAATCATTGTTACTTCCCCCGGATACATCTTGTTGTCATATGACACCAGTCACCTACTTTTAAAGTTCCCATGAGACTGCTAGTACTGGAAGTCTTACTGCTTAGAACGTTCTCATCAGATTGTTCCTTTACAAGTGATATAATCCCACTGATTGAACTTTGGTCTCCAGTGTTGTGACACAAGGATATCTTCATATGCCCCTCTACCTTAACACAGCGAGTTTGTTAATGGAACTGTAGTGCTACACGCCTTCGGCACAGCCTGGCAAGGCCGAGGGAAAGTGGTCCTGGGGGGCCGGTTGTGATCACGACGCGTTCAATGAATTGGCTGCTGACGAGATATAAAAGGCCTGACGACGACGCCGAGAGTCAGTTCATGCCTCGCCGAGGTGGAGAAGAGGTGGATAGCTGGAATTTGCGAACCGTACTGTCATTGGTAAGATGCCTTCATTATCTTCAACTCTTATACATCAGCAGTCAAGATTTATTAGAGAATCACTACATTTTGATAAGGCAAAAACTCACTTTTGTACTAAGTCTAATATTAACACATACAAAGTATTAGATAAATATCCAGATTCGAACAAATATGAAAGTGGGTATTCCACCCGTTTCTGCTTTAAAGCTGACAAAAAATATGTTATTGAACCTGGTGAATGGGAAGTGATAAGCACTGGTTATTACTGTGTTCCCGCCATGGACGAATATGTTGACCTTTTAACATGTCCAATCTTACAAAGTTGCAATACACACCTAATTGCACGAGAAAGAATAATATGACCTACAGCATTGGAATGAATTTGAAGTATAGAAGGTACAGAAGTAAAACTAACATTCTTGAATGAAGAGAATCATCCAATCTATATATGTGCAGACGATGATATCATACATGCTTGTTTGCTGGATGCATCTCGTGCTGTTTTTACAACAATTACCAATTTACGGAATTATATAACTAACACATGTTGTGCTCCTGCTATGTTATCGAAAGGGTGCAACTGCATTTTCATGGCGGAGGTAAATGATATTGATCCACCATCTCCTTCGACAGAAGACATCATAATAGATGTTACACCGTCGGAACATACAGAAGAAGAATCTACATACATTCCTAAACACAAGAAACAGCAAACCATTCCTAACACATTAAAAAGGGCTAGATCTTCGGCTCAAACTTCTAATAGTATAAAAGAATACATCATTTCATTCTTCCATATTATTTCCCCTATATGGAGTCTTCAAAATTTCTTTCCTTTGCAAACACTTACTTTGCTGACCGACAATCTTCAGAAAATGGTATTCCAGTCTTGTCTATAACTGTCGAAAATACATATTTTTTATAGCAATATCTTTCATTGACACATAAAGACAATGTGTCTTCAGTTTTGCTGTCCTCAGAAACTCAGAATCATGCACTGAACTTTACTACAGACTTGCCAATAAAAAAATTATACGGCCCCCAGTTAAAATCCCACAGTAAAAATTTGATCTACTGGAATCCTGCAAGGCTTGGCTTAGTTCGTGGCAATGTACTGTAGCAGTTGCACGTTTAAAGGTCGCCTTTTTTCTCCATCCCTTCTGAGCCTCTTACGTGCAAAATTTCTCAAGGTACACAGCATCCTAAATTTCAGAATTTATTCTCAGTAACTCATTCAACTATATTTCAGAAATACAACAATAAAATTAACACACAAGTTAGGCCTACTTGATTTGAGCAGAGGAGTGAAACCAACGTCCAACCGAATTAATGGTTTTGAAAAGCATATAACAATATGTAGAAACAACATATACGAAGTTGGCACAACAGAATAAAACGTCTGTAATGTAATTTCTTGAAAAAAAAAATACAAAATGTTTTTACACAATATACAGGCCCATTAATTTAATAAGTACCTATTGTGACTTATTATCTGAAAGACATCTATTTTAACAATAAGCCTACTGTACAAATGAGATTACAGATACATATAAAATATCTGCCTACCTCAGAACAATGGTCATGAACTCATAATTTATGTTCAAAAAATACTTATAATTAACTGCAACAGTTAACATGGTACTTGGTAGCACTTGCAAATGCTATTATAAAATTTTATAAATACAAAGAAAAGAAACTGCAATACCTCGCAGGTTTCCATGATCTTCAATGTCATCAACAAGACAGAAATCTACAAACGAAAATTTCTTCTCAATGTTCGTCATATCAGGCAACACAATGTTGCAGTAAATCCTCATTATCCAGCCAGGGTAGTATTTGGATATCAGAACTGCATTAGTTATAATGCCCTATGCAAAATCACACACACAGTATTAAAAACAATGCAGCCAACAAAATCCTTAAATGCTGTTACATATTGTCAATATATTTAACAATGACATACAATATGCAGCTGGTTTTTTAAGCAATTAAAAAACTATGAAAAAAAAATTTGTGTAATTAATTGCTTTTAACTTAATATCAGCACTGTTTTGTACTTCTATACCAAAAATAATCTGTTATATGTAAAGTGCTAAGTCTTTCATTCAATGAACTTTTTACATACTGTTACTGGCCCGCCTAGCTGGCGACATTTCAGGCCTGCACATTTGAGGCACAGAAGTGACATGGATAACAATGTCACATCATCTGTCCTCGGTGCAAGTCACTGAAACATCAAGAAGTGTTTCCAATAATCTGTTGGAACTATGAGACTTAGGAAAATTCTTTGAGGGGAAGACAGATGTCAGTAGAGACTATCACTTAAATCACGCCTGTACTGGACAATGCATGCACACAGCCATGCACCTCCATCCCACCTTAGATCACACTTAGTAACCAAGAAACTAGAGTCTGAGCAAGTGCTGTGCCACTCCTCTGTTTCATAAACAAATGTAGGCTCCTAGAATCTGTGACAGACACATTTCTACAATATAGTCGAACTTCATGATACCAACCTGAAGAGACATAAATTTTTTTGCAGTCTGTAACAAAGAGGTTTATAACAGGTATTTACAAAAACTCAAAAAGTTCTGCAAATATATTTTCAAGATGTTTGGACTATACTGCAAACTTTCATATCAACACCATCACTTATTTTAATAAATTTTAGGGAAACTTTATATTGAGTATCAAAGTTGGTATTTAACTTATCTCATTTGAGTGAGAACGACAATCACTCAAGGCCATACTCCCGTGCTGCTTCTGTTTTTGCGATAATTATTTTTTAAGTCTAAACAAGAACATTAAACAAAATCTGTCTAGCAATTTTGTTTAAAATTGTTTTCATCATAATGGCAAATTTTTGCTATACATTAAATACTATAGTTTTAGCTACACCACGCGCAGGATAACTTGATGCCTGAGCAACCATTACGATAGCTTTCACAAGGAGGGAAGAAGAACTAGCATCCTTGCGCAAAAAGGGGAGGGGTCCCGAGACTTCCACATTGCATATCACCCAAGACTGGAAACATTAACAGCCACATGCTGCCGTCAGTCATTACCTGTTTATCGCTAAGCAGATAACAGCAAATTGAATACTGTATTTCATGTGAGTTCTCTACAAGCTTGGTGTACTGGTTCTTTGTAATTATTTATAACGTACTAGTGATTAATTTTAATGTCATCTCTTGTGACAGATTTTTTCATGTGTTGAAAATAAAAATGCCACATATGTCATCAAAAATTCAACAGGCGTGAGAGGTGATGCTATATGTTAAATTTAATGGAAAGCGAAGCTATGACTCTTGTGATGTCATCTATTCCTCTTGAACAAGTGCAATGGCACACTGCATATACAATGTAAGTTTCACGCACTACTGTGCTATGTATTAAGAAAAAAGGTCAACACATTCACAAAGTTGATGAAGGATCATTCGAAACACCTAACAAAAAAAAAAGCCTTCAATATGAACTGGATAGGTTTGAAAGTGTAGTTCACAGGAATAACTTATATATTAAAGGAAAATGTGTGCCTACAGTGCCAAAGCTTAGGGACAGGTTGAAGGAGGACTGTAACAGCACCCTTCGTAAACCTCTGAAAAAGTTGGGCTTTTGGTGGCGTAAACTAAGTCTCTGCACCTCGTTTTTATTGAAAAGTATGACATCAGGCAGAAAAGAAAAATATATCTACGGAGTACTGTATTATAAATTTTAAAAATGAAAATAAGTATATATCACCTATTTAGGCTAGTTGTAAATCTTATCTTCGCATATGCAACAAAAAAAAAGGGCAGATCAAACATTAAATGGTGTTCTTCAGCCAGTATTGAAAGGACAATGCTTATGATATAATACATACTGGCAGTAAAGATGGTTTTGTGGTGAATGCCCTAGCCATGAGGAAACCATACCAAGCTACTGGTGATTACCACAACCAAATAAACCAGACCCATTATGAAAAGTGTGTTAGAGAAAAACTCTTAAAGAATCTGGACAATGTACCCTATCACAATGTCCACGCAAACAATTCTTGTAAACAAAAATTGAAATGTAAACATGGCTACGAGAAAGCAATATTTCATTTACTGAAGGCATTCTGAAGCCAACATTGTAATAACTCACTAAGATAAATACGCCACAACACACAATGCATTCTGCAAAAAAAATTCCAGAAAGTTTAAGGCACACACCACTCTGACTTCCACCTTATCATCCTGACAAACCTCACTGAAGGCATTTGGGGTAAATAAAATGGTATTGATGCATCAAAAAATGTGTCCTGCAAAATTGATGATGGGAGGCGACTTTATGAAGAGCAATTTAATGGTATGGGAAAAGAAGATTGAACGCAATTTTGTAATCACGGCAAAAACTTAGAGCACGAGTATTAATACAGCCGGGATGTGTTTCAATGTTGAAATTGACAAAATAATTGTATCACTTCGTGGGATCTATAGTAGCAGTGAAATTTTGAACTCTTCCAAAGACAAAATGGAGGGAACTGAAATTGTTGAGGAGAGCAAGTAAATTGGTGAGTTTAGTTACCTACAACATTAATCCAAGTATTTTTTTTTATTTTTTTTTTTTTTTCGTTTATAGGCCTACTACTCTTGTAATAAGCTATGGAATTCATATGGAGAGTAAATGTGAGCATATTAAATGAAAACATTAGTCAAAAGGTTTAGTTTGTGTGTATTAGTTTTAATTATTCCCCTTCCTTCAAATACTCCCGGAAGGTTTGTGACGTCACCAAAGCATTAACTTACTCTGCGTGTGGTGTAATTATGTAACTAACGAAATGTTGGTCAGTTGACATATTAGTCTAAACAGAATAATTTTTTGACTCGATAAAATTAGCTGTCATGGTCAAAGCCATTTTAAACAGACTGCCCGACATATTTGTGGTGTCTGTTCTCGTTTAAGCTCAAAAAATTATTGTGACAAACACCGTACAGACAGGGGAGGATGTTCTTACAAGTTAGTGAACCTGGCGTGAGCCGTGCTGTAGCGTGGTACGGAAAGCATTTTTCTTGTATAACTATTAAAAATGTTTACAATGTGTTTACTTACGAAAAGAAGACACACTCAAACTGTGTCCTATAGTTTTAAAAATAGTGATATTTTCACGTTGTTGTAGCTGACAAAATATCAAATGTAATCATAAAATAAAATCATAAAAACCTGCATTTGACTTCGCACTTTCCACAAATAAAATAACAAGAGTCATTGCTTGAAATCCCGTTGAACAAAAAATTCTACGGAAACATTGCACACTACTTTAATCCTTCGTGTCTAGAGACAATGAGGTGTTTGATGAACGTGTAATATTCAACTTATTGTCTTCCCCATTTCTCTGCTTCCTCAAACGTAAATATAAGGCTAGCGTCCACCAATTCTTAACAAGAAGTTTGTATTAACGGGGTACCACTGTAATAGCTTCAGATGAAACATTTCTGGCGAGTTTTGATGCCGATGGCTTTAATATTAGTGATCAATTTATTTATTTATGAACATTCTTTTAACCCCAATATCAAACATATTGTTCTGGGACACCGAATAAGTCAAAATACTACACTAATGCAATAGAATACAAAAATAAAGAATAAACATACATAAAATACAAGGTTACATACAGCGTACATTATATACACATGAACATCACAAAGATTCCTTAGCCTGAATAAAACATACCTTGACTGTACAAAAGGTTTTAAAAAATATATACTTCTGCGGTAATTCGCTTTTAAAATGACTTGGCAACTTATCAAATACAGTAGTTAAATACTAGCATAATAAACACCTTTTTATGCTGACATAAATTGTCTGTTATTAGGTAAGTTTCATATATATCTCCTCTATGCCTAGCGTAATAATTATGCACATCACAGATTTGTTCAAAAAATTGCTTATTATATAGTGGCCTACATCAAAATTTATATCCTACATATAAGCCTAATAAGATAAAAAAGTGAATATTTTCCACTTAACAAATAATTCTCTGCATGATGCATAAATTTATTGCCTTCTCTTATAATTAACAATTTTTGAATCTGCTGATGGTGCATGAAAACTTATACTGCTCCACAAGACATCAATGAATGAAAATTTGAAGAATATAGTAATTTTAAAATCTTCCTGTCATGGTTCATTCTAAGGACCTACATGTGCTACACAGCAGTTAACCTGACACCTTTTAAAATAGCCAGACACAAGGACAAACATCATTTATACTGCATCTCTCTTCAAACTGAACTTGTCTTCGTCATGAACATTTCATAACTTTAGCAGTGATAACTACATTTCTGTCCATACTGTAGAACTACAGCAGTGTGCTTAGAGCATCTCACCCTGAGGCACTGGGGACCATCTTCGTACTGAGGCCGGGGCTTAAATTTGGTGTACCTATTCAGAGCGATTGGAGGGGAAGCAGACACTGTGTCTTGTGGAAACTTGTAACAGGCACTGCTACATCAGTATAATTTTTATTTTAAAAAATTCAGGTCTAGTATACACAGGAGAGAAAGAGTATGAGCTCTGCAACACCTCACCCTTTACTTAAGCTAGACTACAGCGACCAACAGTATCAGACACAGTTAAGTTAAATTTTTTCAATAGTTATTTTTCATTGATAATGAGTTAAATTAAAAACCCAACTGAAAAAGAACTCTTATCAATTTCTTTGAGACTCAAAAATGCCATAAACTTATTTACGGAGTCCTAACAGCGACACTTTTCTACTGGGGTACACATGCCTACCTGATGCAGAGGCGTAGCCAGAAATTTCTACTGTGTTACTGTAGTTCTGGACTTATCCTATCAGGTTGCTAATGAAAAAGGTTGCAACTAAATATAAAATAAATAAAATCTTCGGTGTACATATTTAGATACACACATATTCCACCACGTAAAAAAAAATTGCGCAAGCTAACAAGTTTTCCAGGACTTACTTCAAAGTACTTCCTGGCGATTTTATCGGACCCATAAAACGAATACGAGATTACTCTCTGGCGTGGACCACGTTTCGTAGCCTGTTCACTACAAGAAGAATTTTTCCTCTGCGCGATTCTCAGTGAAGTTACATCAGTACTTTCTTCGTAAATAACACACTCCAATTCGTTTACAAGGGAACACCACTTAACGTGGTATGCTAATAGCAAAGCTATATAGGTCGATGTTCCACACACTGCAATTAACAAAATCCAACGTAAACCTTCCTTTCCTAACATTGCCGTTTAACGTACAAGAGGAGTGCCCAGTCCATTTTCAGAATTAATAGTCTGCTACAATGTTTACTTTCCGAACCCCCCCTCCTCCGGCTGTCAAAAATGACGGAATGAATGGCCTTTAATTTCAACCATGGCTAATAGCTATTCGCGGCGTTGGGTCGCTTCCTTCAGAGTGCAGCACTGCATACGGCAAATCGGAGAGCAAAGACGGCATCAACAAAGCAACTCGGCCATTTTTCGCTTGTATTTGTACTTATAATTTTTGTATTTGTGGAAACCGAACGAAGTAAAAGTATGTTTCAGCCACCAATAGAAATGTATGAGAGTATTGATTGTGTAGATAATATTTGCTGCCTGTTTATTAAAGTTTTGGCAGTTAAACATATTAATTGATGATTTTATTTTATTTATTCACTCTGTTGACCTCTTACTTGTATAGTATACAATTGGGGTATAGTACATCAAGGTCTACATACAACAAATATTTACAAATTTTATAACTAGCTTATTATACTAGACAAAATAATAAACACGATACTAAAACATCTCTTAACATTCACTGAGTAAGGACATAGCACCATAGCAAGCCTTCACATCTAATATGTACAAACCACGGTCGTAGAAGTACAGGTCTGGACACTAGCCTATCTACCAATGCTATTGAGTTGACCCTGTTATGACTGAAAGTGCCACTAGTAACGAAGTGTTGTTTAAACACTGCAGTACAGCGTCGTACTAGCAGTTCTCCTAACAGCTCCGAAATGAGTTTGCTCCTTGTAGTCCCATTTACGCAATATTAAAACAACCCCAGAGTACCAGTGGCGCCAATCAGTCATAATGGGGTCATTTTTCAACTCCCAAGTGTCCAGACCTGTTCCTCTATGACCATGGTACAAACACTAAACAAGCTTATTGACTGTATATATGGCTCCCTTAGTCAAGGCTAAAAGTATTACTTATTTTAAAATATTCATTTGTGTTATAAATACATTTATAATGCAGTAATTTCTTTACTTTGGCCTTAAATTTTCTTTTGTTTGAAGAACATAGTTCTTTAAATCGTTTGGGTAAATAATTGTAAATTTTTACTATGATTTTTTTTGGTGGGGGAACATCACTGGTAGAGAAAGTGTACATATAACCTACGTAATAAAGGGGTGTATAGGAGTCCTCCACCGGGAAATTTTATATTTTAAGGTGCAAAATGCTGCTATTTAAAGAGTTTCTGCATTAAAATATTTAATATACAACTGAAGGAAATCTTAATCTTAAAAAATCTTAAAAGCAACGAAATTTTGGGGGGGGGGGGGGGTGTCCCCTACGCACCTCCCTCCCGTTTACGACGCCACTGGTTCGGTAAAAATATGTTATATTTGTCTGCCCTTTTCCAGACGTTATAAATAGCATACGTAGCTTACTGAATATACCCCATAAATATAAATTAACAATTACCACAAGAGTTTTAATTTGACACATGAAACAGTCAAGATGTGAGACGTCTGCAAAATTAAGAAATTTCAAATAATACCTTTATTCCAACTACCTACAGTAAAATTACATCAGTTTAAAATTTTGAGAATAAATACCGCTATTAGGCCTAGGTAAATATCAAGAGTAGCTACTCATCGCGTAGGGACTAAACTATTGGTTTTACATTTAAAAATATTACTTTGTAATTATATTTCTTACAAAGTCCTCTCAAATATCAAAATTAAAATTTAAGTAATTTATTTAAAACATCTTCAATGACATTCGCAAACTGAATAATAGAATGTGTTACGACCAACGAGTTACGACACATTTTTCTGTGCCACAAAAGTTCTTCTGTCGGTCCGGAATCAGTTATAGTACTACCGACCGGTCCGGGCGGAACCAAAAACACACACTGCATTTTTCAGGAAAATTAGCTTTAGTTATAACCACGACACCAGCATAACTCCACAGCTACACCTCTGGAAACGTAACTGTGCGAAATTAAACACAGTTCCCGCCCCTTGCCCCCCTTACTGACCAACTCTACTATCCTGGACCTTCCTACTTTTCCAAGAGCCATTTTACTTTTAATGCATGTTACTGCTGAGTGGTTACACTTCTATTCTGTCGAGAGGATTTTTACGGTACCATGCCGGTTTTCCCCTCTCTCTCTCCTTAGATTATGGCTTAGCTATAGGTACACTAAGGGAGGTAGTCAGTGGTAGCTGGTGTCTCCAGTCAGCTCAGTGCAACGCTAATCAATTCCTTAAAAAGTATCAATACCAAACCCCAAGCCAAAAGAGGGGATCCGGGGGCCCTCCCCTGGGAAAAATTTAATTTTAAAGTGCAAAATGGAGTTTCCGAATTAAAAATGTTAATGTACTGCATTTAATTGTAATATTTTATAGGTAAAATAAGCTCGATTTTGCATTCCATTATAACCCCGCACATATTTAATAAATAAAATTTTAATAAAAAACTTTTTAATAAAAAACTTTTTTTAACAAAAAAATTTTATATAAAAAATATTTAATTAAATAATTACTGGCACGTCTTACCCGGATGAGCTCCATCGACACTCTGACTCCCCCCTCCCCTATCACTACCCATTCCTTTATTTTAATTGGATGTTAGTCACGTGATGAATTTCCCTTACTTTCCCCTCTCACCGAAGCTCAAGTTATAACCCGCTCAAACTACTCCCCTCCACCCCCTCCCTGCCCCTTCCAAGAAATTATTTTTATCCCCTTCTACTTTAGTTCATGTACAGTTCTACCGCGCCGGCATTTTGTTCCGAGTCGGAAAGAATTCGTCATTGTTCTGCATTAGAGCAGGAAGAGAAGAGTTGATCCGTTCTTCATTGGCAGCCACATGCAGAGTTCCGGTGGTCTACAACTGATGTAAAGAAGGTCACCGTCACATAACACTAGTATCGAGAAAGTCAAAAACCAGGGAAAAGTACAAATTTTTTAGACTCATCAGAACCTACAGACCAAAAGAAACATGTACCATCTTCCACCAGTGAACTCTACAAGCAACTACATGCCACCACCGAGCCCTTCAAGTTTGGAACTCTTTGACGACTACAGTAACGAAGACATCGAAATGGGTGAGTTTACCGTTGCTACATACACACAATTCAGATCAGAAGACACATTCCAGTACACAGACGTAATGGTGGGCTACAGAAGAGTATGTTTTAGAGATGCTGAAGGAGTTTTACAAATTCAGTTCTGTGATGGCGATATTCACTTGATATTGTGTTACGATTAATACGAAGGATACTATGTAGGCTACAAGGCGAACTATCATGCGACAACGATGAATGCTACGTTTTTAATATTCGGCCAGACTCAGTACTTCCATGCACACTGAACGACTTGTTGCTACAGCGAAATTGTGAAAAAGTGACTGAAATTCGTGGTCATAACTCATTCACATACACACTTCGTCGAAAAAGAAGCAAAACAGTGTGCTAATGAAGAGAGAAATGCAACGGACATACACATGTTGTACAAAGACATGGATTTCCTGAATGGTCTTCTCTTTGCTCGCATTTTTCGTGCGATGTATACCTTTCTTCAAGACCGCTGCCACAGCAAGTACATACACTTACGACTTACATCCAGTCAGACAGACACACTTAACCCTTTGAAAAAATACGACTTGTTACACGGAGTTACGTACACCGCAGAAGCATTCGTAAAACACGTTGTTGAAAGATGTGAAAATGGCATACATTTCCATATGGAGAGAAGATACAGTGATGTAGCAGTAGTTTCGCTAACAGTACGAGACTGTCACCGACGAGTGTGCCGTAGGTCTTTGTTGGCCTAGAATGAAATTCCCCATGTCGTTGCATGATATGAAGAAGGAAGCTTCTGAGCTAATCATCAAAACAAAATACGACTGTAAAAAACGTGAGTTCGAACACGAAATTACTGGAGGGAAGCTCCCAACTCCCATTACTATGCCACGAGAAATGTACGAGCGTTTGACATACATTTACATCATTAGCAGAGACTGATCCTTGGACTGAAGTGATTACAAGTGTGTGTGCAAACGAACTTTGTGTTGTGTATCGAAAATGTCTTATGGACATCCATTCGCCAACTTCCTTTCTTAAAAAGCAAACTGCTATACATTCTTAATACGGTACTATTGTATTATGGTATAGTTGTATTTATGCAATTTCCTATAACTCCCATCTAACACTTTAAAAATAACGTCAATTACTTTTGTAATCATAACATCCAGTGCCAAATACCATAAAAAAACCAGCAACATAGTGTGTTCTTCGCCAGTATTAGCTTCTCTTTACGAATGTAACGTCTGATTGCTGTTCAGCCGGACAAAAAATATTATCTTCTATAGTGGCATACGGAAGGATAAATCTTTAACATTGCTAGACAGGGAGAACGAGCTACCGAACTTGCCCAAAGAATTTCTTCTCGTCTACGCACCGCACGAAGTAGGTACCGTCAGTGTACAAGTTCCTGCCAGATCATCTAAAAGAAGACGAGGACATTCTCAACTGTTTTTCAGGTGTCAATATCGGACAGCGACGATGACCTGACGACAAAAGTTTTCACCTTCGAGCCCCTGGGATCATCTGAACCGTCACACGCAACATTTGTACCGACTGCAAACGTACCAGAAACATGGACTCAGGTGGGTTTCAATTCACCCAAATACTCAATGTTTCGGGTTACATCTTAAATGAAGATTGCCCAATGTTTGTCATCGGAAATGGACAAAAGCTTGTGTTATGTAGTGTGTGCTCTAACAGCATTAAAATTATCGATGCACATAAGAAGTTTAGGTGCCCTACATTCCGAAAACTTGTTTAAATGAACATTGATAAACTTCACTACTGTGAGAAAAAATAATTTTTGTGCGCAGTTTAACTCAGAAGCCCTGAGACTTTGGTTTTATTATAACCAATGATACGTGTAAAAATTCATGTTGAAGGAGAGAGACTCTGTAGCTTTCAATTTACTTAAAACATCATCATCCCAACCAGTCATGAAATGAGTTCAGAGAGGTAGTTGGCAGAGACACACATATATTGAAATTCAAATGTGTGTATGTACAGAAAATGAAACTTAAAAATCCATAGATTAATTTAATCAGAAGAAATGATTTATTATCGAAGGGTTACCTGTAAATAACATTTATTTAAAGTCTGTTGTATGGTGTCGTGTAAATAAGAAAAAAAAAAAAAGCAATTATTTTCATAATTATTTTCCTAAAATGAAATAATATTTGTAACCTTTCAAAATATTTGTGTATGTGGTAAACACCAGTTAGTTTGTATTTATAATGCTGATAATTGTTTGTGTCTTCACATGTGGTTAAGACTGAATACTACTTAATAAAACCACTACTATGTATTTTGAATAACTGTTTGTACATTTTGTGTAACTAATCCAAGCTTTGAAAAATAAATGCATTGTATGAATGAAACATCTTTTCTGTTTATTCAAAGTCCTAGTAAATGTTTACACATTAATTTGTCTAGGTAAAAAATTGCAAAAAAAGAATAATATTTTAAAGCGAGACTAACATATATTTGATTATTTTCAATAACATCATAATTTTTTAAATAATTAATTCAGATCGAGCAAATTGAAATACATTTATTTCATTCGCATGGAGGCTGCTGGAAGTGTGTGTGCTAGAGAGACAGAGAGAGAGAGACACACACAGAGAGACAGACAGAGACAAAGACAGAGACTGATCACTGTGCACCTCTGTCCTGTAAGGTGTCAGGTGGGCTTAGGACGGGCGGGCGGGCGTGAACATAGACACTCAAAGAGCTCTGGCCAGCTAGTTAAGTATCTGTAGTGGAGAATATTAAAACTTATAACTTTGTGGCTTTACAAGTCTATATTTTACAAACGGCTGTTTTGATTTGAAAAATACATGCACTGTTGAATATCTTTTTAAATTCTGAACAAGTAGCGTACATTTTTTTCTGATGAGCCCACGGAGGTTCTAACCAATATCCCTCTTGTTAAAAATCATGTTTAATATAGCGTAAAAATTAAAGCTTAACATGACTCATGGTCGGACACAAACGATAAACTGATCAAAGCCTTCTGCCCCGTCTCTTATGTTGGGCTCAGTCTTTCACCAATACTAGAAATCCAAACTTATCTTTCCAGCATAAATAACTCATGTCTTTGAATTCAGAAAATTATGTGTCTGTGTTAACATGATCGTCATACACATGACGTAAATTTAGGTCATCCATATGAAACAACAACAACAAATTTGCATAGTCGCGTATCAATTGTTTGGGTATGCGTGAATACGTCTAACACAAATAGAAGCAGTCAACATCCACATGGCATCCCATGCTAAAATACTCTTGAATACAAGTCTGTTTCTCGCAAGCAATATCGTCAAATACTTCGGCTGCTGGAGCGATTTCGAGTATAGGTAAACATTTTCAAATCGAAGTCCGTTCAGTTCTTCGAGTAAACTATGAAGTACATAGGTTTTTCCCCCACCACTTGGCCCCGCTATAATCTATCTGATCGTGTTAGGCAGTAGGATACCATGACGTGATTCATGGGTTGTTTCATCAGCGTATGTTACATGCACGCAGGAAGAGTAACTTTCTGTTTGATTGTCTCCATGATACTGAATCAAAAATGTATAAAAGAAGGTTATTAAGAGGTTTGTAGCTCAGTTTACTCCCATGTCTCTTAGAGTGAAGACAGAAACATCAGGTCACGGAATCGTCGACTCCCTTATCAATAGTCTACCAGTCGAGCTACATATTCCCGGATACAAGTTTTGTGGACCAGGAACAAAGTTGAAGAAGAGGTTAGCGCGTGGTGACAGTGATATAAACGCACTTGATGAAGCTTGCAAGTGGCACGACGTAGCTTACGACAAACACAAAGATTTAGAATCTAGGCACGAGGCCGATAAGTTACTAGCATTCAGGGCCGACGAAATACGCAAAGCACCAGACACAGGTATCGGAGAAAAGGGGTGTCTCCAACATAATGAAAGGAAAGGTTAAATTAGGTATGGGTTTGCATCCAGTCAAAACCAAAACATCGCGTAAAACAAGTTCCAAGAGAAAATGTCGCATGCCAAGAAAAAATCGGGGTACGAAGACTGGAGGCTTCCTGCCCGCACTAATTCCTGCTATAGGAGCCCTGGCAGGCATTGCAGGTGCATTAACGAACATTGTTAGTGCGGCGAAGAAAGCTTCTAATGACCGTAAACAGTTAAATGAAAATACTAGTCACAGCCGTAAACTAGAAGCAATTGCTATGGGTAAAAAAAAAAATGGACTAGGTTTGTTCATTCGTCGTCCGTACAACGGTGGAGGTGCAGGAAAGAAGAAGAAGAAAATGTAAAAGCGTCGCGCGAAAAGACCTTAAGGGCGTTCAAGTGGGGAAAAATCATAATTTTATATTTGTATGAAATAGTGTTAGTTTTGTATGCATTACCTAAGAGTACATTAACGTCTAACGAAAAAAAATAAGCTCAGCCAGTTTTCCCGTAATGTCACTTCAAAGTCAAAATTTGCATATTTTTACTTCATACAAAACTTGAAAACTAGTAAATATAATGAAATGGAAAAAATCTCATCAAAACTACACGTCACCGTCTACGGCTTGAAGCATATACAAACCCATTATAAAATATTTTTGTGTTTAAAATAAATTTCTAAAAGTACCAAAGAAATTTCAAATTCTGAAATTTTTTATTTAACATAAATATTTTTTGTAACGGGTTCTATATGCTACAAGCCATAGACAGTAACACGTAGTTTTGACGTGATTTTTTCCATTTCATTATGTTAACTGGTTTTCAAGTTTTGTATGAAGTAAAAATATGCAAATTTTGACTTTGAAGTGACATTACGGGAAAACTAGATGACCTAATTTTTTTCC